>VDFB02128658.1:0-28240 GCA_007258455.2 Sequoia sempervirens
ACAAAACCCAGATCTCAATTTTTCGGCCCTAAATTTTAGCCAAATTTCTATTTTTCGAAACTTTCTAAAAATAGAACTTTTTCCTGGGTTTTTATGGGTTTCTTTTGAAATGGATGCTAGCAAAAAAATTTAAAAATAGAAAGTTTGGCTTCTAGGGTTTAAACTGATTTTGATTGGTCGAAAATACTTCCTCATCAAGTTGGTCTAGTTAGAATCATCAAAAGATCAGTTTTTCCCTAGTGGGTCTATTCTACTTTTTCATAAGCTTTTGCAGGAGCTCCAAGGTCATTAATGGAGGTCAGTCAACTGCCAGGTGTCAGGTTCAAAGTCTCAAGCATTGCTCAAACCAAGAAACTACAACAAATGATCAAGGGACGAAGAATGGAGAATGGAAGTTGAAGAATCATGAAAATTGCAAAATTTTGGCTAACTCTAGAAATTTCAGGCACCCCTACCCAATCTAGGTGCCTAGGGTTTTGTGCCTTAGAAAAAATTTCATCTCCAATAGCTGAAGCAATGGCAAGCACGTGGAATGAAGGGAGAAGTTGATATTTGCAAAATAAAACTAACACTGCCAAGCATGGGCACCCCAGGAGGAGATAGGCGCCCAGTCTTTCAAGAGGTCAAATGATGGAATTAGGGTTTGCTCATCCCAGACAATGTTGCTCAAAATCCTCTTAGCTCCGCACTGAATCCATCAACAGTCATCAGATCAATCAGTCATCCAAAATTCAGATCAAACGGAGAGATCTCAATAGAGAGACAGAATGCAAATCATGAAATTATCAGAAAATATTGTCTGGAAATTTTGGGTGCCCTAAGAGGAGATAGGCGCCTAGGGTTTTGAGCCATCTAATTCAGTAATTAGGGTTTTCCAAATCATTCAATCTCTTCAAAATCCTGCCAGCTTCACAACGGATATATCAGCAGATTCCTCAGACTTGTCAACTGTTGGCAAATTCAAATGGAATGGAGGACACAACATGAGGTTTCAATTTGAAGGTTGAAAAAGAGCCAAAAATGGCTAAGGTTGGAGATCATGGGCGCCCTAGGAGGAGATGGGCACCCAAGCTTTTGGGTCATCAAAGAATGAATTTGCAGTTGCAGCCTCCAGTATGTTCTCTTCAGTTTTGAAGCAGTTCTCCAATGCAATCATCAACAAGTCCATCGGAGTTGGCAATCAGCAGATATTGAAGACAAAGCGAATGGATGAAGTCAAAGGCAAAATGAATTTCTCAAGAAAATTCTAAGGCTTGAAGTCTCGGGCGCCCCAAGTAACCAAGGGCACCCAAGCTTTTGAGGCCCCAAAATCAGTTTTCAAAAAATGTCACTCCCAAGAGACCCCCCTCAAAATTCATCAAGCCATCCAAAGAGTCCAGCCATCAGTTCATCAGACGCCCCGATCATCCAGAAATGAGAGTTCATCAGAAGATCAAGGAAAACAAGCAAAAGTTGAAGAAAACAAAAATGGTTGACACTAGAAAAGTTGGGCACCCCAGGTAGCTACGGGCGCCCATGATTTTGAAGGGTTAAGATGATGTTTTTATCAGAAGCAGCCTCTAGGATGATCTGCATCCCGGAATTCCACTCGGGACTCCCATACATTCTAGATGGAATTAAAGCTCACAGCATCAACCGAGCATCTAGAATTCAAAGTCAGGTCAAAATCAAGCTAAATTTAGGAAATTCAAGAAAATGGCTAAGTCCTCCAAGGGTAGCATCCAAACTTTCATGCCTTAGAGAAATTTCCCAAAATTTCATCTTTCAAAAAAAAAAAAGTGTCCACATGCATGCACCTGTTTTAGGGTTTCACAGCTCTAAATTTAGGAAGCAAGGCAATTCTCAACCTAAAAACTTATTTAAGGCAGCCTTGTGCATTCATTCTTCATAATTTTTTGCAGGTGACTTCAAGGCAAGAGAGGAGAAACCAAGAATTTTTCCTATTTCAAGATTTGAAGGCTAAAACTTGGAGATTTTTCAAAGTTCTTCATATTTTCCAAATCAGCTCACACAAGGCTCCTTTTTCTATGTTTTATTTTTCCAAGGCATCAATTTTCAGAGGGAGGAGGCTATCTTTTTCAATTATCAACAATCTGGGTCAACTTAGTTCATGATTCTGAACAATTTTGGAAAAAAAATCAATTTTCAAGAACTTGCTTTTTCTTGCATGTCCAAGAAATCTTCAAAATTTTCAAAATCTAATCATCTAGGTCCATCTCAAACGTGTTTCTGCACAAAACCCAGCTCTCAGCTTTTTTTTCAGAAAAAATTCAAAAATTAGGGTTTCAGTTCTTTAACCAGCCATCAACAATTTTCAAAAACAAGCGATCTAGGTCTTCGTGCAACGAGATACTCTACAAAACCCATATCTCAGATTTTTTGAAAATTTTGCCTGTTTGAAGAAGAAAAATTAGCAAGCTAAATTTAGGGTTTGTGCAAAACTTGTCCAAACATAGTCAAGTTTACAGTCAATCTTCAAGTTTTTCAATATGGAGTACTCTCCCATTGAATTCAAGACCAAATCAATGCTATATCATGATTTCATCAAAACTGCTGAAACTGACTTTGCATCATATCAAACTAGTGTTCAATTTGTGTGCTTTGGAAGACGCGGGCAATGTTGCAATCAGAAACCTTGGTCATTCTGGATTACTTGCAGCAGCATCAATTCCCATCTTAGTGCAAAGTCTAGAGTTTGTAATTGCTTGTATCAAGCATTAAAATCCTGTAACAAGGGAGATTCAAACAACGGATGGAAGAGTAGTGTGCAGCCTCAAGCCAGACATGATTGAAAAATGCTTTTCAATACCACCTTGGTCAGGAAGTGTTGTCATCACCATGGAAGAATGTGAAAAGGTGTGGGACATGCAAAAGGAGAAATATCGCAAGAAAATTGCATGAAGAAGGTTGAAAGAAAAACATAACACTTTGCCAAAGAACACCGAGCGTGGAGAATTCAAGGAGGAATTTGCAATAATGATCACTTTGCTCAACCGAATCACTAGTCAAGTAGACGCTACAAAATTCCAGCCTTGGATGTTCTATGTCATATCTCATATCATGAAGAAAACAGAATTCTACTACTGGCCAACCTTGATCAGCGATAGTCTTCACCAACAAATAACTGAATATTTCAAAATTCATGAGTTCCACATGGTTTCATATCTAGTCTACCTAGTGGCCTTTCAAGGAAAATTCAGAGGATTGAATACCGTGGGAACTCTAGATGTACAGCATGTTTATAATCATTACCCTCAACTGGAGTTCTCAGAGTCAACACATCACTACAAAAGGGTAAATGAGGCTTTCTTGATGCATATGGTGAGAGATCTAGATAACGAGTTGCATGTACGGATTTCATCAACTACTAGGGCAGCAATGGCGGAGTGGGAAAATTGGTTCATCTAGTTTCCTACCTTCAACTACATTAGAGTGTACAGCTTCTCAAGTGCCCTAGTCATGTTGCCAAGATATCCTTCAGATGAGGTGGTTTTCATGGAGTTTCTAAGGCAAGTGTCTGAAGTTCATATGTTCTTGTGGAACCGAAAGAAACCCGCTTTCAGTTTTCCATTTGAGTTGGGAATCTACAAATGCATATCATCGGCGGATGCAAAGTTAATGGGTGATGAGTTGTCTAAATTTGGTCTCAAGCCATTCAGCGAGAGACGATCATACGACGCTCATGGTGTCTTTGCATCCCATCTTGGTCAGAATTATGATCATGTGCCCGCACTTGAAGATTTTTGGGCTAATTGCCAAGATGAGTTCGAGGTACGAAGGCGTGGTAATAGCAGGATTACACTCCATCAGATGAAAGATTGCTTGTCAAAAGATATTGAAGGATTATCTGATGATGATGGAGATGTACCTCTTCCTATGTACACCCAAAATAAAATTGAGCAGCAACCACTTCCACAAGTCAATTGGTCCAACAACGAGTGCATCTCAGTTGAAGAAAGAACGAGTCGAGTCATTAAGAACAGCAAGATTTTCTTAGGCCTCAAGAGAAAGAAAGCTATTCCAGTAGCAGAGCCACCAATAATACAGTCATATCTTCCCTCTTCTTCCAGACCACAACCAAAGATGAAGGCAATGAGTCATCCACAAGAAGGTGTGAAGGGTAGTAGAACAACAAAGAACGTAAAGAGAAGGTTGGACTTTTCAAACATAATTATACAGGAGCAACCAACAGTTGTAGCAGAAGTTCCTCCAGAAGAGCCCGCGCCACAAGTAGAAGTGTCTTTGACGCATGATTTCCACCATCACCAAGGTCTTCACCGATTCATATTGATTTAGAAGATGAAGAAGTAGAAGAAGCTGCAACTGAACCTCCCAAGGAAGTTAGTGGAGACATCACATCTTGCTTGAGAACTCCCTAGGAAGGAAGAGAAGGAGGCCTTCATATCAACTAAACTTTGCAAAGCTAGACAACATTTACCAAGATGCACCTATGAAGAAACCAAAGAAACAAGTTCACTTTGAAAAGAATCCAAAGGGTGAGATAATCATGGAGATTGTTGCGCCTCCAGAAGATAAAATATTGATGAAGTGGAGGTTGATGATTTCATAATGGTTAAAGCCAATCTCGACAAAAGCACTAGGCACACAGATGTAAATCTCTTCAATGTTGCAACAGAAAATCTCAAGGATAGAGTGCTTAAAGATGGAGAGGATAAGGCAGCCCTCAAGGCTGAAATCCAGCAACTCAGGCAATATATTTCTAATCTTGTCCACAGCACTTCACAAGCTACTCAGTTGTTGTCCTAGATTCTAGAGACACCAACCGATCAACAACAGTTAAGGTAGTTGGTGATAAATGGGAAGCATACGTGAGATTGGATTGAGGAGTTCATCACCAGAGGCAGAGTTGTTCTTGCAGAGATATATCAGCTAAGGTATAATGCCCATGACCTACACCAAGGGATCAAGGATTTGAGCAATGCATAGCAGAGGTGAAACCAATACACAAGATTATCATTGCAGATTTGAATACCGCATATGGCTCAATGGTTTCAAGAGACCACAAAAGACAAATCCTTGCAAGGAAAGAACGTCACCTCTTCAAGGTGAGAACATATGAAAGGATATCTGAAGAATTGGATGTATACAAACAAAGGACTGTTGATGTTCTCTAGTTCATAAGTGAATTTGTTTCAGAGATCCCTTGTCAATATCGTCATGGTGATGGTTCTTTCACTGAACTTGATGAAGTACAAGCTGAGTTCCAGAATGTTGTTCGTGGCAGTGTTAGCAGTGATCCTATTGCTGGAAGAATGAGTCAAATTGCAGTGATGTCAGCAAAATTCGATAAAGTAGCTGAAGATGTGAAAGATTCCCTAAGTTCAATTGCAAAAGGGGAAGAGATCCTTGAAAAGTGGAATTTTGCTATAGATAGTATTGATGCTCCTGATAGAGATACAACTTCCAGCTTTTTGGCGGATGTGGTTGAGATTTAAAGCAACAGTTTTCTCCCATCTTTCTTCCCATTCTTATCTCATGCTTTCTTTCTATTCTTGTCTCATTCTTATCCACTCTTTGAAGGAGAAAAGAAATCAAGATGTAATAGTTGGCATTTCCCTGTTTTTATGCTTTCATAGGTTGTTAAATGCTTATCTTGTTTTAGTTTTAGAAATAAAGCGTGCATGTTGACAAGTCTTAGTTGTAAAAGCAAGGATATTTTAGGGTTCCCTACTCCTCTGCTTGTGTATAAGTAAGGGCAGCCTTTCCCATTTATTTTTAACGATTATTGTGATAACAAATTGCTAAGCCTATTTTTCCTACAAGTTGTTGTTGTTCAGTTTCAGTTCACTTAGTGTAAGAGCAAGTTTGTATGCCTCTTTTAGCTGCAAGTTATTGTTCAGTTCTTGTGTTCCTTGTGTCAATGAATTCTGGTTGATCGTTAAACTGTAAGCTTATTTTGCTACAATCTTGCTGTCCCAGAAGTGTAATCTTTGTTACTTGAGATTTGAGAAAATAAAGTCTTGTGCCTACATTGTTGCGCTGATATAATGTCTCAAACTTCCGTTTTATGTGTTATGCTTATATGATCTCTATTTTAGCTTGCATTGAAAGTACAGTAGATGTGCGTTGGAAGAAAAATTGTTTAAGTATTTATGTCAAAGAATCATTCCTTGTTCATTTCTAACTCTCAAGTTCTATGTTTACTTGAGTAGTTAGAAACGTCATTAGAGTAGGCTTGGTCGTAGTTGAACTTCTAAAAGAGAAAATCTCAGCTACGGCGCTTGAGTTTTATAACCTTGTGCTCTTAGCTGAACAAAAAGATTGGAAAATTAGTTTTAGTTTACTTTCTTTAAGCAACATCGGCAAAGAGGGAGCTTCCCCTCCTAATTCGAAGAGCAATTTATCTGTGCATAGTTGTCTGTTTCTAATCCGCATTCTAGAGGTGCGAATTGAAACGCCAACAGGGTTCTCAGATTTGCATTCCTCTTGGATCAAGGAGAGAAAAGCTAACAAGAGAGATACACTCAAGTGGGTTGAGCAAACACCTTGGAAGATAACCTTTGGATTGGTGAGTGAAAAATTCTTTTGGATAAATATAAGAGATCTGAATAAGTTTGTTGCTACTTGTAAAGTGTCAAATTGCAAATAGAGGGCAGAAAAATACAAGCCAATATATGCTTTTACCTATGCCTAAAAAATTGTGGACTGGTATTTCCATGGATTTTGTCTTGGGGCTGTAATGAATCCAAAGAGGACATGATTCAATGTTTGTAGTGGTGGACCACTTTTCTAAAATGGCCCACTTCATACCTTGTAAAATGACAAATGGTATGCTTCAAGTTGCACATTTGTTCTTTAGGGAAGTAGTGCAATTGCATGGTATTCCTAAGACCATAACTAGTGATAGGGACACTAAATTCTTCAACCATTTTTGGAGAACCTTGTGGAAAAAATTGGGCAGCAGGCTACAATACAACTCAACATACCACACATAGATTGATGGTCAAGCAGAGGTGTTTAATAAGAGCTTGGGCAACTAACAAAGATGTTTAGTTAGTGACAACCCTAGAAAATGGGATTTGGTTTTATCCTAAGCAAAATTTGCCTAGAATTCTAGCAATAACAAGTCTACAAGTAAATTTCCATTTCAAATCATCTATGGTGTAAATCCGAAGGAACTGTTGACTTAATTGATCTCTCACTAGGCCCAAAAGTTAGTCGAGATGCTACAAATTTTGTGGAGAGTATTCAAGAGATACATCAATAGGTTTGCCACAAATTGTAGGGAATTAATGAAAAATATAAGAAAAATGCCAATTTGCATAGGAGGGAAAAAGACTTCTAGAAAGGCGAAGTGGTCATGGTACATTTGCGGAAGGAGAGGTATCCTCAAGGTGCTTACAACAAGTTAAAGCCTAAAAAAATTGAGCCTTACAGAATTGTGAAGAGAATAAATGACAAGGCTTATGCAATTAACTTCCTAAGGATTTGGAAGTCAATTCTTTTTTTTATGTGGCTGACATTTATTCACACGCTATTGGGACAAATGATTATCAACACGACAGGGAAGACAACAATTTGACCAAGCAGCTACCAAAGAAGAAAAAATAACAAACTAAATAAGTGTTGGATACCAAACTTGCTACTACAAGATCTAGGGCATATAAAATGTATTTTGTTGAATGGAAAGGCATGTGGGATTCCTATAATATCTAGATCACAGAGGCTAACCTAATTAAGTACAACAAAATGACCATGCCATATGACTCTAGACAAGGAGGTCTGGAATTTAAAAGACAAGAGGTGGATGATGCACTACCAAATAAGGAACTAAATTGTAGTGTCAATTTGATTGAGAAATTGTTTGGTGGGGGGGGGGAAGGGGGCATAGGTGTTTTTTCTAGAAATAGTAGTAATTAGAAACTACCATGTTTTGGGGGAAAGGAATTAATTGTCGCTCTAGGGTAGTTCAGCTATGTTAAAATAGTAGAGTTGTATTAGGAGATTGTTGTTGGCTTGATGCCTTTTTTGGTTGCTTATAAGAACTTTGGAGTATGAAGCATAGTGAATAGACAATACCAAAAAAGAATTTTTGGTGTTGTTAGAGGGATGAGGATAGACTGTACATAACATTTTTTTTTAATTGAAGAAAATAAGGCTATCAATAATATTCTAAGTTGTTGGGTTCTTCAAGACTCAAGCCCGCACCTGCTCCAGGAATGGGAGTAGCGATGAGAAGGTCGTGGGGTGTATGAGACACTCTCACAAGCGCAATTTTTCATTAAAAAACACTTTTTTAATATAAAATCAAAACAAAAAACCTTAAAAATCACCATAGACCTAAATTTCACCCATCTCTTTGTGAATGCAACTTCATTTCATCCAAACACACCCTTGCTAAGCCATTTTTGCATTTTGAAAGGTAGCTAGTTTTTTCAAAGGAAATCGATCACAATGTGCCAAAGGGGAGGATAACTTGCACAAAAGAGATCTAGTCATCTAAGGTAAGCGTTTTAACTAATTATTTTAGATTTTTAACAAAAAAATTCAAGTTTTTAATGAATTTCTTCAATTTTTTTAATAAAAAACATGTTAAGGGTGAAATAAGAAGGGGTTGCCAAAATAAAAAATTATTGCATTCATTAAAGAACAAGAAGTTGATTCTATGAGGGAGAGAGAAAAACTAAAATCTCACCCTTTAGCAAGGAAAACATCAATGAAGACACCTACAGATTTAATAATGGCCTCCCAACATCCTTTATTGGAGACACCCTCTATCCAAGAAGAAGATCCCTCTCCTTCTTGCAAAAGAGGCCCATTGGTTAAAGCATTTCAAAATGAAACAAAAGACATTGCAGGGGAAAAAGATTCACATTGCATTTATGCCAATGGTCTTCCTTTCAACTTGGTAAGATCACCATATTGGCCGGAAATGGTGACGAAAATCAATAGTGTACCTTCTGGTTCAATAGGTCCTAGGTATGAAAAGGTGTGCACCACCTTATTGGAAAAAGGAAAAAAATTGCAAAGACATCAATCAAACCAATTAGGGATTCTTGGATTGAAATAGGAGTGTCTATTATTTCAGATGGATTGAAAGATTACAAAAACCAACCTTTAATAAATATTATTGCAGTGTCCCCCAATAGGGGCAATGTTTTTAAAAGGGGTCGATCATGAGGGGCAAATCAAGGATGCAAATGGACAATGTGAAAAATTGTAGGACTACAAGTGCTTTAGTTGAGGAAAGGTATGCACACAATTTTTGGACACCATGTACCATACACTCCCTTAACTTGGTGATGCAAGCAATTGGCACTCAAATAGAGAGGGTGAAAGCTATATACACCAAGGATGAGGAAATTCAAAAGTTTGTGACAAACCATCATATGTCACAAGGCATTTTCAAGACTTTCTCGAATTTGGAATTGTTAAAGGTAAGTTTAATATAATTGTTTAATTTATTTTTAAATTTAATTTATGCCATGTTTACTTATATTTTAATGTGTTATTAACTTATTTTTTATACAACATTAGGTTGCTAAGACCCGATTCACACCACACACAATCGTTTTGAGACAACTTTTGAAGGTCCAAGAATCATTGGGTGCCATGGTCATTAGCCACCTATGGAGTATTTGGAAGCAATCAAATTTAGAGAGGGCTTGGAAGGTCAAGTCATTGATCCTAGATGATGATTGGTGGGCTCATGTGGACTATGTCTTGAGTTTCACTGAGCCTATCATGAGTATGATTAGGTTTGATGATACAGATCAGCCATGTTTGGGGGAAATTTATGATGGCATTGACTCCATGATAGAAGAAATAAAGGTCATAATAGCACAAAAAAAAAATTACCCCAAAGAAACATTTTTCTAAAATGTGGAAGAAAGCATTCATCACCGCTGGAACAAGATGAACACACCATTGCATCCTCCTTGCATATGCATTATCCCCCAAATACTATAGCACATAGATACTTTCTTTCCCAAGAAGAACTACACCATATAGTGATAGTGAAGTTGTTAATGGGTACAAGTTAGCATTCCAAAGAATCTTCTCAAATCCAGAAGTGGTGGATAACATTAGGAAAGAGTTTGGTAGGTTCATCTAAAGATGAGATCATAGTATTTTTTTCTCTTCAAGACCAATATAATTAAGATGCTTGTACATGGTGGTACCTCCACAGGAAAAATTACTTGTTCCTCCAACCTCTTGCAATCAAGATTCTATCACAAGTAAGCAATTTTTATTTTTTATTTTTAACATTTGTAGAATTTAGTACTTACCATTCTTTAATTTCTTTTGTATTTTTTATTTTTAAGTTTGTGTTGGTTTCCTCTCCAATTTCAATGGGTTGCAAGTTCTTCGGCTGAACAAATTGGAGTACATACCCCTTTATCCACTCGGTAAAGCGTAACTGGTTGGGTGTAAAAAAATCAGAAGACTTGGTTTATATCCATTCCAACTTGTGTCTCCTATCACATAAGCAAGATGACTACAAGGAAGGGGCAATGAAGGATTGGGATATAACCCCTAAATGTACCAACTTGGATGCATCTATTATAGAGATTTCTAGAGTCAATATAGATGATGATGAAGCTCTTACATATGATGTACCTAGTGCAAGTGGCACTCCATTTACATGTGGTTCAAATGATGAACCAAACGATGACCTTGATCTAAATCCTTTTGATGAAGATTGAAGACAACTATACAAACTTTTTATTGTATTTATTTCAAATTTTGTAATTGTAATGATTTTCATTCCTAGACACACATGATATATGACATAATATTGAAATTTTGAACTATCAATTGACATTTATCTTTATTGCTACCATTGGTAAATGATGAAGTATCACACTATCAAATGTATTTACAATTCTGTATATTTTTTATTTTTTATTTTTTTTGCATATATATATAATATAGCCATACCCAAACGTACCATACACAAGAAAAAAAATATGTTGTACCGGCATACCAAAACTCCGTACCCATACCCGATCCCATACCAAAACTGGCATGTGTTAATAGTGTTCTACCACTTCATATTTTGCTTTGTTTGTTTTAGTTCCAATTTGAATATTGAGTTGCAGCATAAGGGAAACCAAAATTGAGTGCTAATCTACATGAATAGAGGGTTGTCTACATCACTATTTCACTACAATTTATAATTACCTTAATACATTATGTTTACATTTGTGGCCAAATGCACCAATACTAATAATTTGCACTTTGGGCAGTTCACCTTGGTTTGATGGTATTTGTATATTTAGTGTATACATCAAGTACTGAGTTGGGAAGTCCAAAGATTGTCTATGAAAAGCTTCTTACAGTTGCTCGCAAAACAAGAAACTGCATGGAGCCATTGTCACATGAAGGGCAGGCATGTGGCCCTATAAGTGGGAATCATGGAGGTTCATATCTCACAATGTTGAGTTCTGGGGACCTTGTTTTTGGCATCATAAATATTGTCGGCAACTTTGGTACTATCTTTGTGGACAATGTAAGAATTTGATCCTTGAAATTTCACACTTGAGAAGGCTTCTGAAATTTCTCTTTTACTCTGAAGCATTTAGAAAGTAGTGTTTTCTGTTAGTAGCAAAGATCATAGCAGGATATATTAACTCTTGAATGCACAATGGAAGACATCTGATTTTCTTCTCTACTTTGAGAGTATAAAGAATATAAAAGATTATATCAGTATTGGACAAGATAGGAAACATTGCAAGACATCTTAACTCTTCAGTGTATATGTTGAGTTTTGTGAAGATTATGCTGATAATTTGTATATGAACTGATTTTATATTTTAGCCCAAAATTCAAAAGATAGTCTGTATTTTGCAGGGATATTGGGTCAGTGCCATAGCAGCACGGCCATCCTCCACCCACAAGGGTTACTTGCTAGGAGGTCTTGTTTGGTTTGCTGTTCCATTTTCACTGGCAACATCATTGGGTCTTGGTGCATTAGCTCTTGATCTTCCATTGACAGCAAGTGAGGCTAGCCATGGACTAGTACCACCTGCTACAGCAATAGCTCTTATGGGAAAGGGCGGTGCCTTATTGCTTCTTACAATGTTATTCATGTAATTTACTAATCTCTATTTTCCTTTCTATGCTTGAACTAACATTGGTGGGATTGTTTTATCGATTCAAAAAGAAGAAAAATGAAATATGTTGCATTCTTAGTGCTACAACATTTATTTAAAATGGCCATAGGAAAATTAATTATGAATGAGGTCCAAAGAAAAAAAATTATTTTATGAAATATGCTTAATTGTTCCAATACCAGAACTTCTATATAATATTTTATTTGAAGGAGAAAAAGTATTCGTTAAACAATTTTGTCTTATATTTGTACATCAATGGTATAAAATTTTTACTTTTGTGTGCTTACTTTTCAAAAGATTTCCTCCAATAAAGGTATATATTAAAGATTAAGTAACTTTTAATGTTCCGTTCAATCCAGCACTCAAAGTTTGGAATGTATATTATAACAACATTGAACATCATATTTGTAAGTAGACCTATAACAGTGAACAATGTATCAATTTTACTTAATTTGCTCTGCCTCACAGGTTTTTCTGTATATCTCATATTTTCCATTTTGAGTTCAATCATGTTGAGATCTGATCGACTCCTATCACTTGGCACACTTCCAATATTTTCTTGAATCTTATATTAGAAGCATTAGGTTTTCGTAGTCCATTAAAAAAAAATTTGAAGCTTTTGGATAAAATTGTTCAGTAATTTTTTGCATCAATGTTTTGGATCACATTTTGTGATCCTTCATGGGGATGAAACAGCTAAAAGAATGCAATCTCATCCTAATGAAGCATCATGGAGTGTGATCAGCAAAATTAATGCCAAAAGCTACTACACAATTCTATTGAAAAGCTTCAGATTTTTATTTTGACTCTCGTATTTCAAATTCCAGTTGAAATTTCAAGAGATGTGATAAGTTATGTGTCTGCCTATTACTTTTAACCAACTGAATATTTGTTTCATGCATGGCCTGAAATCTGAAAAAATTAAAAAGAAAATTTTCAACAAATTAACAATTTTCTTCAATGATGACCAAATTTCTGAGGAAAGGATTAGTTTATCATCTCATAATCAGTGTTGTTACTAGGTGAGGAAGTAGGAGGGAGTTTTAGTTGGATATCAAACTGGCCAATTTAGTTTGAATATGTAGATAATTTTAATGCAAACCTTAACTATTACACTTTCCAAAAAACACAAAACAGCTTGAGGTTATATAGGTGAAAAGTAACAGATGCTCCTATTCATTACCTGTAATGATCAACCCCCAAATATTTTTTTTTTCTGATTTTCCCCAACTGCTGTGTGATAGTTTTTTGTTTGTTTTCTGATTTGTTTGATTGTTTTTTCTCATATGCCAGTCATGATATTTTGATGCCCAATGATATATAAATAAATGCAAATGAAACATACAATAAACTTGCTAGGCAATAAACATTTTTATCCTTCAATATTCAGATTTCATTGACAAGAAAGTACATTTTTTTTTTTTACATTCATAGATATCAGAAAATAGAAATGCTTTCAGACCTATAGCAAGATGCCTAGCAGCAGCTTTGAACCCCTTCAAGAGCAATGAACTGAAACAGAAATAGATCCCTATTCTCCTTGCTTTCTATCAACCCAAACACTGCAAATAAAGCCTCAATATCCAGCCTCAAACGCCAAACTATTAGCAGGTTTCAAACTGAAATCAACCACCTCAAAGGTCGTCCCTTCTTAGAAGTTCAATCCTCTCTCTAAAATCCAATCCTCACCTAAAAAATGCATTATTGTGCTTGATAGAATTGCCATGATGAGTGGAAGCCTATAAATCAATGCCCATTTTGATGGTGTTGGCGTAAACTAACACCTCTGAGTAGAAGTTGTTATGAACAGCCTATGCACACTACGCAATGAGTGCTCTTCAAATTATGGAGGGGAAGCTCCCTCGTTATGCTTTGACAAATGTACTTGCAAAGGAAAATAAGCTAAAACTATGTCCTGTCTTTTTGTTTCAGCTGCTAGAGGCACAAGGCTTTCTTGAAAGAACTTACACGTTGCAGCTGAGTTTTCTCTGGTTTCGCAAATCAACTAAACTACAACTTATATCTATCCAATCTCCTCAGGAAAACAGAGCAAGAGGAAACGGAGCAAGGTTATGACTATCAGACGATAAACGCATTCAGATTCTCTACTTGAAGGCAAGGTGGCGCAACTATCATCTCAATCTGAACAAGTTTATTAAGCACAAAACAGATTTGAGAATTTGCTATGATAATCTTATGAAACCCTATGTGGCATAACACTCAATCAGCATAGTAAAGACTCACAAACAGCTTTAATCATCAAAATCTTTGTGAAACCCTATGTGGCATAACACTCAATCGTAATGACAAAAGATTCACAAAACAGATTTTCCTAATCTAAGAGAAGATTCACCATGAAAACTTTATGAAACCCTGTGTGGCATAACACTCGATCAGCATAGTAAACACTTCACAAAACGGTTTTATCATGACAATCTTACGAAACCCTGTGTGGCATAACGTTCGATCATAACAATAAAAGATTCACAAAACAGATTTCTCTAAACTATGGAAGAATCCAGCATTACAATCTTTCGAAACCCTATGTGGCATAACAATCAATTGCAATAATGAAGACACATGAACAAATACCGTAAAGAGCAATATTGAGGGCAAGGTAGGCGCAGCATATATTTCTCTCTCAAGCAAAAGTTATTTACAAATGAGCAAAAGCTCTTATTTATATACATCAAGGTGTAGGTAACCCTAAAATCACCTTGAGTTCACTACAGCTCTTGCAATGCATGTCATGCCTCAACCTTCTAATGAACGAGCAGCTTAACCTGGCAACTACCTCACTAATCGCGAAGAACTGACTATTAAATGTAAAAGCATGCACGCCCTGATAGTAAAGCAAAGTTAATCGCCGCCTACCTTCGCTTAATCCGGAAACCCTAACCCTAACTCCCCGTGGTTGATAACTGGCGGGATGATAGCATGTGTTAAGTCAGCAAGTGAACTGAAGATCAGAAGCTGCCACGCTGCTCGTGACTCAACCTCTAGGGGTCAATCCTGCACGCTGTAACCGGCCAGACACTCGGCGCGTCAGTTCCTGGCCTAACACTTCGACCAAGAACTCATCGACTTCACATCTCGCACTTTGATGCCGGGCAAAAATAATACCGCTTTCTTTAGTTCTCTCTTCACTTTCGCATCTGTGTACACCATCTTTGTATTCCTTCAGCTTTTCTCAAACCGGCTGCAATCAATCGAAACATTTTCTAATTTTGGTTTAGTTCACCAAGGTCACAAAAAATCAGCGCTTCTCGAATTCGCTTGAACTTTTTCCAACTCAACATACGTGCCATCTTCGAGAAGATAATGACACAGTATCTGAACAACGAAGCCACTGACAAGTGCAAGCACTCCAACTACGTCATCCTTCAGTGAAAATAACTTGGAAGAGATTTTCTCACATATTTTTGTTCTGAGAAGGTGCTGCTCTTTCCAAGTGAAGACTTTCTCTTGATCTTCGATCTCCTCCAAAGCATCGCATGCAATTGATAACTGAGATACAAGAACGCGATCCTTTGCCAAGCTCTCTGCAACTGCAATATCCAGTAACTGAATACCCTGACGGAGTTTGTGTGCCTCACTCCTCAACTGATATAAATCTGTAAGAAGAGTTTTATCAGCAGCAACTAAACTGTCAATCCAATCATCCAAAAGTCTGCCATGACTGACCAACTGATCCAATTTTCGTTTCTCTGCAGGTGTGTGCTGAGGAAGAACCGGTGCTCTATTTGGATTCCCATGAACAAGATCAGAAATGTATTGACGAAGTTGACTAACTTCAATTTTGAGTAAAGCCTTATCTTCTCCATCCTTCGTGATACGCTCTTCAAGATTATTGGTAACAATCTTAAGAAGAGATACATCTGTCTCTCGTGTGGTCCTGCCAAGATTTGCCTTAGTGAATGTAAAGTCACCCACTTCGACCTCATCCAAGCTTTTACCTTCTGGAGGCACTGCAACTTCTATCACAATCTCTGATTCAGGGGTCTTTTCGATGTGCACTTGCTTCTTAATCTTCTTGTTTGTTCTCCTCTGATAGGGCTCACCAAACTCTGACAAATCAAGGTTGTATGACGGTTCACGCCTTTGTCTTCCCAAAGACTTTTCGGGCCAACAAGACTGAACAATATTTTCAATTCGTGGAGAGACTGTCCCTGATGTATCAACCTGTGGTGTTTCAGTTGTCTCCGATCCTGCTTGAATTTGTGGCTCAGGCTCAGAATCTATATCAATAGGCGGAACGTGAGGTGAACTAGGAAGTGAAACGTGAGGCGCAGTTTGAATAACTGTCTCTACTGGAAGCTCAGGAATATTCTCAATTTGTTTCTGCTTCCTTTTACCAGTAGCTCTTTTCCCTGTGTTTCCACTGAGTCTAACTCCTTCCGGAGGTATTATAATGGCTTTAACTCTGGGTCTTGCTCTAGAAGTAGAAGGCAACGAAGAAACATCCTTTGGCGGCTCTGCTACAGGAACTGACTTCCGTGTTCGCTTGCTCTCCAAGAACAACTTACTAGTCTTGATAACTGATCTGGAAACCTCTTCAATAGAAGTATTCTCTTTAGCATACCAATCAGGTGAGCGAAGTGGCTGCCTAGCAACTTGATCCTTAACATAAGAATTGAGAAGAACTTCACCATCATCATCTGACAAACCATCAACATCTTCTGACAAGTAATCAGAGAGCTGACCAACAGTAAGTCTACAGTAGTGACGACGACGGACCTTCGAATTCATCTTCACAATTTGCCCAGAAGTCTTCAAGTTCTGGCGTATGTGCAATCCCTCGCTCTAACCGATTTGCATAATGTCCAAGAGGATCATAGGAACGCCTCTCAGTATAAGGCTTGAATTTGAACCTTTCTATCTCAGTAGACATACGCCTGGCATCTGTTGCTGCATCACATGTGAAAATTCCCAATGAGAATGGAAAATTTGCCGCAGCCTTATGACGACTACGAAGAAAGAAGTGAACGTGCTGCATTTGCCTGAGGAACTCCATAAAGACAATCTTGTCTGACGGATATCTCGGCAACATCAGAGGCTCTCCAACATAACCATAAACTCGGAGGTACGTGAAAGTAGGAAACTGTATGAACCAATCTGCCCAAGTCTCCATTGCTGATTTGGCCTCGGCTGAAATACGAATGTGCATCTCATCATCAAGATCCCTCACGGTTCTCATGGCAAAGTGATCATTCACCACTCGGAAGTCCTGCTCAGACTGAGAAAACTCTAGCTGTGGATAATACTCATGAATATGCTGAACACCGAGAGTACCATTGGTTTTAAGAAGTCTGAAACTACCTTGAAATGCCACCAAGTAGACCAAATAAGATATCATATGAAACTCGTGATGCTTGAGAAAGTTAGAAATCTGCTGATGTAAGCAATCACTAATTACCATAGCCCAGTCAAAACGCTCTGTGCCATCAAGGATTCTGGTAATCAGGTAGAACATCCATGGACGGAAAGTATTAGCATCTGACTGGCCGGTCACTCGATTGAGTAAGGTGATCAAAACAGCAACTTCTCCTTTAAATTCACCACGACCAACCTTCTTAGGCAAGTTAGTTATCTGAATTGTCAACCATTTCTGAGCAACCTTTCTCTGTGAACGTTGATGATCAGCATCCCATATCTTCTCACAAGCTTCAAGATTAACAGTAAAGTTTTCTGAGCGAGGAGAAATAGCAAAACATCTTTCTATGTCCTTCGGCTTGAGACTGCAAACCACTCTTCCATCAACCGATCTGATCTGTCGTGAAGACGAGTCATAATGCTTAATGCAAGCAAGTACGAACTCAAGATCGAAGATAGAACAGGAATGGATGCCGCTGCCAGCAACCCGGAACGCTCAAGATTCCTCATCGAATTGCTGCTAACACCTTCTAAACTGCTCAGATTGACCACTGGATAAACATGATTTAGGTCCGTATCTGAAGTCTTGGTGAAATTATGTGTAAGGACTGATTTCACCTTGTAATCAATGAGATTGAACTGCATTTTGAAAATGGTGACTTTTGACTGTAAAGTCGAATATGCTTGAAGAACTTTCTGAAAAACTCTGAACAAGGCTAAAAATAGCTTCTGACAGGAGAAATTTTCGAAGAAATTCTGGAACATGGGTTTTGTG
Source organism: Sequoia sempervirens (assembly GCA_007258455.2). Lineage (NCBI taxonomy): Eukaryota > Viridiplantae > Streptophyta > Pinopsida > Cupressales > Cupressaceae > Sequoia > Sequoia sempervirens. The sequence goes on from VDFB02128658.1 coordinate 18,226, forward strand.
CACAACTGAATTCTGAACAAACCCAGATAGCTGGATTTTGAAAAAATGTGATTCAAGCCCACATGCAAAGAGATTCTCGGAAAAAGGCTCAGAGCTTCAGAATGAAGGCTACGGGGCGATTTTCTCGAAAAAATCTAAGAAGTGGGTCTTGTTGCAAACGCTGAAATATGAGAACCCAGATGAACAGATTCTGAAAATGTGTTGAATTACTCTGGCATGCGAAGAAAGTACCTAAGGTGAGAAATAGAAGAAATAAGACAGAAGATAGAAAGTTTTGCTTGTCTGCTTCTGAAAAATCTGCAAATTTCTTCTTCGAATCTTTATAAAACCTGCATGCAAAGTGGAAATGAAGTCTAGAATTGACTTCCTCTGAAGAATCTAAGCTCGTAGCTTCGAAGAACACTGAAAACGGACACCTGAATCACCTTAAGCTTGCTGGTCGCCCAAAAGAATACAAGCTTTCAGAGCAAAAGATGATGCAATAATGGACGCCACTCTTGAAATATATAGAATTTCATCATAAGAAATTCGTACTAAAGCAAGCATGCATTAAAATGGCGCTTGGCTTCTCATTGGACCCCTTCATAGTTAACTAGAACTCAAACAAGCTTAAAAGGTGGGCGCATTAGGGTTAGCCTTTCACATCTTCAGTTAAAACTCAAACATGCGACTTAAGCTTCAGTTAAGACTTGTCTTAAGTTCGCCATCTTCAAATTCTCTTTGGATTCATCAATTTGCCCTAAGGCGTGGCCTTTTGCAACTTCAGTTAACACTCAAGAATAAGATAAGAGTGCGCCATCTTCATGCAAAGAATATGCTAATAATAGCGACCCTTTTGGAAGTTCAGTTAGCCTTCAACAAGTGCGCCAACTTCATACTTCACTTTTCAATTATAATCTAAAAATAGCAACCCTTTTGAACTAAAGTTGCCTTCCTTAAAAGTGCATAGCTTCACACAAAAATGCTTCACTTTTCAACCTTAAATATGGCGACCTTTTTGAAACTCAAGTTGACATGCAAATTCGCCATACTTCACAAATCTTATGCTTCACGCTTCACAAACTAATGCTTCATCAAAATATGGCGTCCCTTTTCATGACTTCAGTTAACATTTGATGAAGCATTATCTTCACTAAAATCTTCTCAATTTTGACCAAATTCGCCATGCATGCAAACTTCAGTTGACTTTTAGTGATTATCTTCAGTTAAACTTAACATGCAATCAAGTTAACTGAACATGCAAGATAGTTAACTGAACATGCAACTGAAAGATCACTCCACATGCAAACATATGAACTGAAGATGACAACCCAGAAATCGTTCAGTCTAACTGCAGTCAGAACTCCAGTTAAGGCGTCCATTCAACTCATACACTTAAAATCTCAAAATTTTAAACTTGGCGATTCTGACTTAGCTAAATTCTATGTACTTAGCTAAAACCTCACGGGACTCCTCTCGTTCTCATCCCTTCGACACTGGTCGACTGACTTCTCCGATTGGCTGGCTGACAGGTGCATTGCGGAGCTGAGTAAAAACTGATCAAATGATATCTTGAGACTATACGCCATAATACTGACATCTGAAGGCTCAAAAATCCAAGCGCCTTTTTCAAAGGCTGCGCTTTTTCTCAGACTTAGCCAAATTTCAACTTCTGCATTCCGAACGAAGGGAAAAACAAAATCCTTCATAACTTCCTACTACCAACTTTCGTGACCGAAACTTCGCGTTCACCGCTGCCAAGCTCGTTTTCCGCACGACACTTAGTGCCACTTCCCGTAAAACGCCATCCTGAGGTGTGGTGTCGTTGTTTTTCCTTTCAAAAGTTGCTCTTTTCATCTCCACTTAGCCATTTCGAAACGACAAAATAATATAAAACTTCCCACCCAGTCCGGACGACATCTTCCCCGATCCGGACGGAGACAAAACGGTGAAAGCCGAACGTAACACTCCATTATTGAATATCTGAAATCATCAGAAAGAAAGCATTAAAGGCCTGAAAAGCTTGGGCGCCTTTCTCAAAATGTGCTCTTTTGCTCTTTCTTCTGATAGTTTGACTGAGATTTGACCCAACGTTTGACCTCAAGTTCAGGCGCTTCAGCAACTCAGATTCACCCTCTGACGGATGCGTCGCGAAGCTTGAACGAATGTGAGATAAACATCTTGGATGACATTCAGTCAAAAACCTACGTCTGGCACCTCAAAAAGATGGGCGCCTTTCTGAAAAGCTGCGCTTTTCTCCAATGTTAGCCAATTCTTGCTTTCGCCTCGATTTGCACTGTATCTTCCGTAACTCGAACAAAACAGGTCCGTTTGACAGGCTTGATAGCTCATTGCGAAGCTGACGTGATGCCGGACAAATGTCTGCTGGAGGTGACAAACCCTAAAAACAGGATCTGAGCCCCTAAAAGATAGGGCGCCTATTTCAGAATGTGCTCCCTTCTCCAGAGAGAAAATTTTGACATTTTTCGTTCAAATTTTCATTTTCCTCAAATCTCTTCAGTAACAGACTGACAAAGTACTGACACCAACTCCATATTTGAAAACCCCAAAAACGACCTTTTGACAACACTTTAACAAGATTAAGACTCAATTAAGCAAAATGCCTTAGTGAAGCAAAAATTTTGGTTTTGGGTACAACACATATTAAACAACAAATTTCAGCAGATCAATTTAGATAATGAAATCTTCCTAGATCATGGGAGTGTCTCAAAACATCTCCAAAAGAACCCTTCTTCCACATTACCCACCATTGTAGATAAAGGATTTGCTCTTAAATGCAGTTAGTGGTCCCTACAGTATGGAAGAATAGTCTTGTTTCAGTTCATCCACGCAGCTCCAGAATTGATATTAAATCTGATTCCAAGGATAGCTGAAAGATTATTACACCATGACTTGTGCAGGGAAGCAATGGCGGCTAACTAAATTAAGATGCCTGCTTTGTGAAGATTCAACTTAATTGCCAAACCTTGGTGAAGCATGGCCACCCTAGAACCTTTTGGGATGCATTAATGCCTTATGATCGAGGTCCTGCCAGCTGTTAGGTGTTGTGATCATTAAGGAAAAATAGGAAAATGACTTTGACAGCTGCTGGATGGGGAAATCTATTGAGAGAATAAAGGATCTTTTTGACTAAGAATAAAAGTGTCGTAGAGTAGTTTGGACTAAATAGTAATATATTCCTTGCTCTAGAGGTGTTTTTTTACATTGTATAAAGAAAAAATTCATTTGCTGAGATTGATAGGATAGGAGAATTATTTTGTATCAATTGGTATCAAAGCACACCATAAAAATGGCTTTGAATTAGAAAAGGGTGCTAGAAGGTGTTGGGTCCCAAAACTGTAGGTCCACAATCCTAGTAAATTTCTTACCTTCAAGGCTAGGGATTTGTCATCAAGAAAGTAAAGTGGGGGCTTATCAACAAACTGAGGATAGCAAAAGACCAGTTGATGAGAGTGGGTAGTCTTTCCCACACTTCATGCTCAAATAAACCCGGGAGGCTATTCCTAAAGGTGTCCTCAATAGGTTTTTAAATCAGTTAAAATGTAACATAATTGCACAATCAGCAGCTATACCCAAAATGTACACTTGACTGCTATAACTGTCACTAGATCAAGATCAACTAACTGCATAAGACCTCTAATAAAGCTGATCAAACACCTTGCACCTGCACCTACATATGACAACAGTATTATAATCCCCAATGATGAATTCATTCATTATTTCACAGTGGCAAGATGCAAACATATTGGACATGATTTTCTGATGATTTAGACATTGAAATTGCTTAAGATTTGTTACCTAGTTTGTAACACTAAATCATGAGCAGCATGCATATCCTACACTAAACTAATCTACTCCTATATCTATCAGGATGGAAGTTGTTTTGATGAAATTTGTTTGATCCTTCACCAATGTGGATTGGTGCCTACTCCATTGGGCAACAAAGTCATGCACAACAAAAAAGGAGGAGATGCATCCAACAAATATCAATAGAACTAGAGATGCATTTAAATACAAATCGAATATTACATCTACATAATGGACATACTTAATAATCCATCTCAGAACTGCAATAACCGATATGAAATAAAAGAAAGACTATTATAATAGCATTGCAATGCATTAGAAGTTGTCACTCTTCATCTAACCTCCATTACAATCACAATAGCAAATGTATTGAGAGAAAATATACAGCTACGACTATACATTTCCTTTAGTCATTACAAACTGCTATGGAGACATACCATTACATGTAGATGTGCTTTACAAACCCTTCCTATGATTTACAAGATGCATTCCTTCATTTGCAGCGAAGACATACAACAATTGATAACCTAGAATACATTTGGAACACAACAATCCCAAAAAATTGGCTTTGCAACCAACCATGAAAAGAGGAGAGAAGTTGCACTTAAAACAATTGGGAGTTGTGCCCTCAAACAGCCATGAAAATTTCCATTAGTTCTAACATTTCAAATTAACCTACCATATTAATGGTCGCCTTTGTGCAAGGGTTCAACAATAGCCATTGACAAATACATTTGCATTTATGCCTAAGAGATTGGATCTTGTTTTTGGAGAGGAAAAGAATTATCTAGAACATTATAGAGCTCAAATCAGGGCCTTAATGATGATCTGGAAGTTGTTGGACAAGTTGGATTGGCGACTCTGCTGGGGAAAAACTCTAGAGTAATCTATTTGGGAAAGATTCAAATAGCTTGAGAATCTTCATACTTTGGTGAAAAAATTGTTGCAGGACATTTAAAGAGTTTATGAAGTTACTCTACTCGTGGAATGAATCTAGAAAGACATTGACCTTTGAGGAGCTTCTAGTTGCTTGAAGATTTTGTCCTCTTTGGAGAGATGATGACTCTATAAGTGAACTTGATGAATCATAAAGAATTTTTTTTGTTTCTATAAGTGATTTGCATATATTTGCAAAGATTTCCAGTCAGAGAAAGAAGATTTGAAGTCTGCAATATTTTCCAGGTATTTAGTTTTCCTTTTTTCTGTCTTCAAGAAGGAAAGTGGTGTGTATGAAGGTCATTTGGGAAATGTTTTGAGAAGAAAGTGTGTTTCCCATATTCAATGAATGTTTGCATTGAAAGGAATGGAACTAAGATGAGTATCATGGGCCTACATATCTTAATGATATTGTTATGGTATGTATGTGTCGAATAAAATATGTATGGTAGTTGAAAGTATGAGGTCATTCATGTTTGTAAGCGCATACTTCATGGGGATATAGCAAACCTTTGCAGATGCATACGTCTTGTGCATTTGACAAAGGGTATGAACATTTCATGTATTAATTGATAATGAGAAATGAATAAAATATCGGAGAGATAAGGGCTTATGCTGTGTGATCATGAGAGCTTGTTATGTTGCAAGCAAGTTGTGAGAAAATGATTGTAAGGGAATTAGGCTTTCATTGAAAGCATGTGAGAATGCATGGTTATTTTAGCTATCCCTTATAAATTCAAACATCATGATACAAAATACATATCAGCTCCAGCCATGTTCTCGGAGAAGGATTTTCTCTGTTTAAAGATATAAGCCACTTGACTTCAGTGGTATTCAAGGTTATCCAAACCCTATTCCTAATGTCAAAGAACACTTGCCTAAGTTCAGGGGAAGAAGTTCCAAATCAGCAAGTAAACATCTGCAAGTTTTCAATGATTTGATTGGAGACTATGAGGTTGCTGCAGAGGATGTTGTTATGAAACTCTTTGTTCAATCCCTTAAAGAAGATGCGAGGGATTGGGTTTCAGACTTGCCAGTATGTTCTATTGCTTCATGGTATGAGTTCAACGCAGCATTCATTGATCAGAAAACTCATTAATATTCAAAATGATGAAGAAGAGTTGGTTCCAACTTTCAATTTGAGGTTTGCAAGGACAGTGGAAGATATTCCAGAGGATATCAGGCCAAATGATGCAATGTGTTTAATCATATACCTAGGTGCATTTGATGAAGAGATGGGCTTCTTGTTGAGGGATAAATATCCTACAACAAGTCATCAAGCTTATACTGCAGCTAGAAATGTTCAAAACAATTTGAAATATTCAATACCAAAAGGATATATATTTACAAGTATTGGTTATCCTAGAATATCTTACATAGATGAAAAGTGTGGATTAGGCGATAAAAATGACTCTCAAGGTAGCAGCAATTATGCTGTTCCAGTTTGTCCATCATTGCATCATTCAAATCATGGTGAACTCCAAGCAGCATGTGAAGAGTATGAAAAGAATGTTCATCATATGTCTCTTGTTTAGGCATTGTGTGATATTAAAAAGAATGAAGGAGAACCATCATATGATTTGTATGCAAGGTTTTTGGATGCCTTGTTGGAAATCCCCAAATAATCTAGATTTGAGGACTCGGTGTGTATTGATTTGTTTTGTGAAGCTTTTGAGCCAGGTTTGAGCACTCTATCAAAAAAGTTGAAACCTCTTAGAATTGACTAGATATATGAATGGATTGCCATTCTGGAGAAGACTAGACAAGATTATACAAAGAACATCATGTCCTCATTCAATAATGATGATGGATATCAAAGTTGGAAAACTCGGACTCAGGGCAGACTCGGCAGCCCAAAATAGGACTCAGACTCGGGACTCATCACAGACTCAGCAAAAAACTCGGTCAGGACTAGGCAAAAAAAAACGTAGTTTTACAAAAAAAAACAGAAAAGAAATTAATGCATTTAGAGAACATAAGAGCCTAATTTGATTATCAATTTGTCATAATTCAAAGATTACACATGTCATATGATCATCAAACACTCAATAATTGAAATTTCATCATTCATACTCATAGTTTCAAACAAAGAAAAGAGGTTTTAAAACCTCATTATGAACACATAGTCGCCGGCGCGAGTATAGGCACAAGACTCGGGAATTCGAGCCCAGGACTCACGTGAGTCTCTCAGCCGGACTCGAGAGTACAAGCCAGAGACTGAACGAGACTTGGCTCAAGAGTCTGTGCCAAGTTGACTTGGCCAGGCTTAGGACTCGCAAGTCCATGGCAAGTCCTGCCGAGTTTTCAATCTTTGATGGATATATTACCTTTTGTGATGAAATGAATAACATATCACATGTGGATGAAGAGAATATGATAGAGTTTGAAGATACACCTTGCAGTGATGAAGATAATGCTCGTGATCAGCCCATGGATGAGATGTATGCTGATGAAGATTGCAGTCATAACAATTTAGGCGTATAGTATGAAGACAATGTAAATGAAGTTGCACCTTGTAACAGCTCTGTTAGTAAAGCAATTGAGATGTGCTCAAGTGTCCAATGTAGTGAATCAACTTGTGAGATAAGTGACTATGGCGATGTGTTGGTTGGAAATTTTGTATTCTTGTGAAAGTATACAAAATGATGATTTCAACCATAGCACGTGAGATTAAACTCTCCTAATTTAGGGAAGGCTCCCCCTTTAACTAAATAAAATTGATATGGGTAGGACAACAATCGTTTCTCTTATTTCAGGAAAGATTACGTTCTTCTCTCTTCACAGAAAAGAAACAATACATGTGGATAAAATTTATTACAGCAGCTACACAGTGAAATTAAGAAAGAGGAAATAAAGTTTCCTGAAAGCACAAAGACTTCCGTTACTTCCTCCGGGACGGGAAAACAACCAATAAGCACAAAGTCTTGAGGAATGAGATCCTATCTACCCTTTTCAGAATAATTACTTGATGAAAATATACAGCATAAAACAGCTCAAAGACTGTAATTACGATGTATCTTTTGACTACTTTAAATGAGAAATACTATGAGCACAAAGACTTATAATTCTTCTCAATTTCTAATACTAACTATGAATTCAATCTTCACATTTACAGCACAAAGACTGCAGATATTTAAATCGAATCTCTCTCTAGCAATCTTCTACAACTCTCAAGTAATCACAAAATGATGCCCCAAAATGACATAAGAACATTAAGGATGAAAAAATGAGAATTCAGCTCAAAGTCTGAAATTCCAACTTCTTGATATTACTTGAAAATTCACAATATTCCACTATAAAGCTCAAAGACTTTATGAGTACAAAATTCTGCAGAGTTTTCTTGCTTGCTAAAAAGATATCTATTACAATAGACCCCTCAAGTATTTATAGGAGGAAGGTCTGGAGAAAAAGGTGGGAGGATCTCAACAAACTTGAAAAAATCTCTCAACCGATAACTAATTGCAATTGACTTATTCAAAATTACAATCCAAATTGTGATTTGTCTTGTAAGATTTTTACATGTAATTACATTTTCCAAAATTGCAAGGAAAGAACACTTGCAATTGCAAAATTTGTTTTTACATATATTTTGTCAAAAGTAAAAATACATAAAACAACCTAAAATTTTAACTTGTATCATTCCTATCTTTGAAAGATAAGAATTTGTTGATGATGGTTTGCAATTCATTCGGATCTGGACCCAATGTGTTCTTGGCTACTGCAACTATCTTCAAGATTACATCAAAGTATCTGATTGTTGCCAGTCTATGTTCTTCATAGGAAGTTTGCATCTTATCAAGGATTGTCTGATGATTAACAAGCTTATGAATTGAATCCATAGAAAACTGCTTTGATTCCATTTGTTGACGAAGATTGGCTGCCATTTCTGTAGTGACTGAATCAGCTACAAGTAATTCACCTTCTTGATTCAAAACTATACAAGAGATCTTCTCAAAACTTGAAAGAATATCCTGCTGAACTTCATCATTCATTTCTAAAGTGGCGTGGATATCTTTGATAAGATCTTGAATGACCAATGACTTGTTCGTCATAAGTTCTTCAAATTCTATGTACTTCTCTCTGTTTGGCAAGATCGAGTTGCTGCATAGAATTTGTAACTTGACTTGATCTATCTCATGCCAGATTTTTAAATCTTTTTCAAGCGATTCCAAACTTTGCTTGAAGGCTTCCAAAGTCTGATTTAGCTTTATCTTTGCTATTTTGACATTTTTGAGAACTTGCAAGGTCTTCTCAATCATTGGAATACTTTGATTAATCAGCTGAGTTATCCATGAATCAACTGCTTTGGCCTTTTGTGCAATTCTTTCTAATTGCCTAACTGATTCATTGGGAGGAGCTGTAGATAGAGAATCAACTGCTTCTGATGATCCTGTAATCCTTTGAATAACTGAAACCAGCTGAGCATTGTCTTCTTTAAGCTTTTCCCTTTTAGCTAAAATTTCATTATAGCTTTGTGTCAAAATGGTCACTGAACTTTGAGCATCTTGCATCATATTGGCATGAGTCTGCTTGCCCAATTCCACCCTAGTGAACCTGTAATCAGATACCTGCATTTCTTCATGTGGTTTATCAACAAGAGGCTCTGCAATCTCAGCGTATTTCATTCTATTGCTGTCAACAAACACTTGTGAGACTGTTTTTGCTTTCTTTGTAACCATCGGTTTTGATTTCTTCAATTTTTGGAAATCAAAAATATCAGGAGACACTGCTTGTTTCTTCCTTTTGGGAGCAATTGAATTCAACCATGGAGGAAGATCCAAGGTTGTCACATCTGAAATGGCAACTGCTATTCTGCTCAGGAGAGTGATCATATCATTAATTTCTTCTTTAAAATCAGACCGATACAACTTGGGTATCTGGGTCACACAAGGCCGTGGTTTGAGAAGCCACTTAGAATTGATATGTCTAATACAATCACTCTTTTTCTGCTCAAAATGTCTGTGAGCACTCTTCAATGAGATTTCTGAATATGTAGTAGCATCAGGAACTCTGAAAACTCTGTTGATTGTTTCAGCATCAAGTCTGATAACCACGTTGCCATCATCGTCCTTGATGGTTCTGGATTCTCTATCAAAGTGCGCTGCACATGCAAGGACGAATTCAGGTTCAAGGGCAGCAACAGGAAAAGAAGACACCAGATGGATATGACTTCTCAGCAATTTCTGCATATCAGAAGAAGTGGATTTCTCAGCTCTCTCAAGAAATTCGGACATATCAATATGCCCAATTTCTGTCTTTGATCTCATCGATA
>VDFB02128659.1:0-47802 GCA_007258455.2 Sequoia sempervirens
TTTGAGTAGATTCCTCATGTGAACAATAGAGCAACATACACCAAGGCAACAATTGGATCACTACTAGACATACCGAACAAAATTCTTCAATGTGAATTCATGGTAGAACAACTTCTCATACCAACTTTCGAAATACCTGAAACTAAATTTTCTTGTGTCATTGTTGGTCTTGGATCCCCTTGGTACGATGACATCTTTACTTACCTTAACAGAGGAACCCTTCCATTAGACATCACACTGAACCTTAAAAAGACCTTTGTCAAAAAGGCATCCCAATTAGTATTCCTAGGTGATACCATTTACCATCGAATCATCGAAGGGACATTATTACGATTTCTTAACCAAGAGGAAGCCTTAACTACTTTAATAGAAGTACACGATGGCATATGTGGGTCCCATTCTAGCGGTATGATGTTAGCTAAGAAAATATTGAGGATGGGGTACTATTGGCCAACCATGGAGATAGAAGCTCATCAGTATGTGTGAAAATGCATCGAGTGTCATTAGCATGGGGATTTGATTCATGCTCCAGCTCCAGCTCAAGAATTGCAACCAATGATCACACCATGGCCTTTTTTGCAGTGGGGACTTGACCTCATAGGAAAAATCACTCCAACCTCATCCAACGTCCATAAGTTTATCATAACTGCCACTGAGTAATTTAGTAAGTTGGTTGAAGCCATTCCTATGACCTACATAACGGGAAAGCAAATAGCCAAGTTTATCCTGAATTGCCTAATTTTCTGTTATGGTGTACCAGAAACCCTCATCTCAGACAATGGAACCCCATTCAAAAATAAAGATGTTAAAGAGTTGTGTCAAAGATTTAATATCCAACACCAATTCTCTACACCATACTGTCCCCAAGGAAATGGCCAAGCAGAAGCAATAAACAAAACTATCCTAAAAATCCTAAAGAAAATAATTAACAAAGTTGGTCGTGACTGGAATCTATAGCTAAATCCCGCTCTTTGGGCTTATCAAACCAATATCTACACACCTACAGGAGCAACCCCTTTTCCCAGGTCTATGGAACAAAAGCCATCTTGCCTATTTAGGTTGAGCTCCGATTACTACGAGTGTCACTAAAGAATCTAATAACTGAAGAAGAGTATAGAGTGTCTTGACTAAATGATCTGGAATTCCTGGATGAATGTCGTCTTGATGCCCTTAATCACTTGCAAGTGTATTAAAACCGACTGAAATGAAGTTATAACAAGAGAATCAAATTTCAGTCATTCTAGGTAAGTGATTTTGTCTTAAAGCAAAATCAAAAGAACCTTCCAGATCAAAACAACAAAGGAAAGTTTGAGCCTAATTGGTTGGGTCCCTTTGTCATCATAGCAAGCTATGGATCAGGAGAAGACCATTGTCAACCCTTGAAGGTGAACCCTTCCAGGAGCCAATCAATAACTTTCATCTCAAAAAGTTTTATGCCCAAACTTGAAGGGTGTAAATAAAAAAATACCAAAAAAAACAAAAAATGATCAAAATACAAAAAAAATGAGAAAAATGATTGAAAAAAGTAAAGGAAAAAATCATCCTCTAGTGAAAACCACTTCAGTTGTGCTTTGGGCAAGTACCTTGGTGAAAACTTGGAAAACAGGTGCCTTTCATAAATAAGGTATCTCCATCTATTCTTTGGTTGTTTTGACCTATCATTCTTTACATCACCATTCATCCCTCATCCACGTCCTTATCGTGGCTTGTCACTATAAGGTATCATGAACTCTTTGGCACTACTTGGCATATTATCAAGGGCAGTTTGTCCTGCTTTTATTGAAGTAGGCTAACATATCACACTAGGGGAATTTTGTTATACGTCATAATAGAGTTCTTGTATATCTTGAGGTCATGGGACATCCTACAGAAAACACCAAAATCATTTGCAAAATTTTGTACAACAAAAATCCAATTTTTTTTAGAAAATTGTAAAGGCAAAATCCAAAACATTCAAAAAAACATCAAAAACCCTAAAAAGGTTGAACATCGAAAAAATCCAAAAAATAATGTCTCTTGTCTAATTACGTTGTCTCTGAGCTTGACCGTAGGCAAGGCCATCATTGATGTGCCCCCGAGACACCCTAGGTCAGTCCTTTAGTAGTCCGTTGTAATTAGTTGTCATCTCTCATCTATTCATATCTGTGTCCTGTAAATGGGTCGAGTCAGTTGAACTATGTGGTCTTTGCGTATATAATGTAGGAAAGGCTAATTTATGATCAACCCCCGAGGCCCCTAGGATAGGTATTTAGGTTAGGTTCATGGTCAAAACTCAAAAATTAAGAAAATCCCAAAACTTTCGTAAAACTCCGAAAATACCAAAACATCCAAATATTTTAGAAAACACAAAAACATTTGAAAATGTAAAATCCAAAAACAATAGAAAATGTTCAAAAGACCTAAAAAGCCTCAAAACATTCTGAAAACCCTAAACAGCCTCAAAACATCAGAAAAGCAAAAACATCCATATAAACTTTTCAAAAAGACCAAAAACAACCTCAAAACATTTAAAAATATGCCAAAAACATTCAAATATTCTGGAAAATCCAAATTCCATCCATCCCATCTCGCTTTCACCCGCAATAAACTTTCATGCATAATAAACGATTGTCATCTTCACCCTTTGGCGAAAAAAGTAGAAAACAAACATAGCAAGTTGTAAAGTGTGAATCTAAAAGTCAAAATCTAGAGTCTAAATCATAGGTAAATGTGTTAGTGAAGTTTATAGCAATAGCTCATCTTAGCATCATCATCCCAACATCAAACAACCCTCTGATCAACATGTCCTAGGATGTATCCTTCTTGCGATGGACATCAGTATTAGATATCACCTTTAGCTAAACTTAAACTAGGCAGGACCTATAGATAACACTGATTGTTTGTCTTTGATATTTTCTTATGATTTATCTTAATGACCTATTCCGAGGACCTCTCGATGATGTTTATCTAAAATGATTTAGAGAGAAAGGAATGGGGCATCGATCATTATCTTTCATTTGTTGTGCTTGTGGATACTCTTGTAAAATAATATTCTCGCATACTTGCTTAGTTGTGTGAAAGAAGGTCGTTTGGAGTATGTTGATGACTATTGTGTATGCTTTGGTCCAATATATTCTAATCTTCTAACTTACATTCAAACGACGTTTTCATATGTCAAGGTGTGAATAAGAACTATCCTATCTACTTGTCGAGTCAAAGTCCATTACACCAGATACAACACCATCCTGGTCATCAATACCTTGATGCATCGTATCTATGTGTTATATCAAACAATAAGGAACGACAGAAAATCCTAATCCTGAAGTGTGAGCACCCATCTTGCATTTCATCATGCATTGTTTTGCATTGTCTTGTCAGCATCTCTAATTAAGTCTCAATGGATCAAGGACTTGTTGGATTGTTTTAAGCAATCATCATCAACAATAGTTATTCATTCTTTCTTTTTCTATCTTCTCTCTGCACTAACCTGGTATCATGACACACAAAAACATCATTAATGCATCCATCCTGCATCCAAAAACCATCAACATACATGGATTTCATAATCATTTGCATATCACATCATAAATTTTTCATTATCATTTGAGTTGTGATGAATAATATAGACTTGTTATTCTAAGCATCTTAAATCATTGCATATCATAAACATGTGCATCCAAATATCAACATCATAACATGCATAAAAAATATACAAAAAGAAATGCTTCCACATCATGTGCATCCATAACATATGCATATCATAATCATCCATCCATCCATATTGTGAAAAGATAATGAAAAAGAACATAACATTGCATTCATCCATAGCATCGCATATCGCATAGGCATAAAGGTAAGTGCATCCATACATGATCATATATAAGCATCCATATCATAAATTATTCATACATAAATAAAATAAAGTGAACACATCATAACATGAATCATCTATATCTGTATCATATATATATCAAAAAATATGTCATGGTACAATATTTGGATTAGTGTATGAACATCGAGCATAAGTACAATATCCACGAAGCTATCAAAAAGGAGCCCATGAATGTATATCAGTATAAAGAATGGGGCAAAATAAAAAAGTGTCTATATATCACGAAGCTAGCCCTGGTGGCTACTACCCTCTCCAACCTGCCACTCAGGCTAATCCTCTGCTCGGGGGCGTGCATCGCTCCGCTGTGAAAAATCAGGCTACCTCAATGCCACTGGCACATCCCTTTGATAATGTTTCATGTAATACGCAGCCTCCGTAACAACCTCTCTATACAGCCGCACTGAAACTATCCGACCGTGGGTGGATGTCATAAGGCTCTCAATCTGCTGATGTTGAGCCACCTCCTGATCTCTCTCACCTGTAATGGTTTGAACTCTCTATAGTGCAGTATCCCTCTCAGCTGTAACTGCGACCACCTGTTGCCGAGCCTAGTCTTGCTTAGCAGTCAAAACCAAAATCTGTTGGCGAGCCTGATCTCATTCACTTTTCAACACTTGCACTTGTTGTTGTAGCTATTGTATCTGTGCATCTCTAGCATCTGGCGGTGGTGGTGGTGGTGGCACTAGCTACTTCTACACCACTGGAGGTTGTTGTCCCATTGGAGGAGCCCCTGGAACCTGTCCACCATGGCCATCCTAGTCTCCCTGTCCTCTACCCCTAATTGCTCTACCTTGTGGCCTCCCTCTGGGAGGAGCCCCTGCAGGATCTGTCAGTCACCTCAGAGGGACAAAGCGTGCATCATACTTGGGAGTAGTCTATGTAATAGGCTGACCCTGATCATAATCCCAAGATTGGGCAACTAACTGGCGTAAACTATCAATGGCCTCTGGCGCCAGAATCGTGGGTCCCCATGTCAGAACTTGATTGGCCGCTTGTGCAAAAATGGCTCTATAGCCATCATCGGGCCTGTCCTGGACATCACCAAACTGTCTGGCCACTCTGTCCAGAAGGTACCGCTCAATCATTGTGTGCTCATGACCCTGCATATATCGGGTCTTCTTGGAAAGTATAACTATTGTATATCGTCAAACCATGGTGGCATCTGAAGCCATGGTTGCCACTAGAACACAATCATGTCATCTATCACCCATCGCTAGTACAAGAGCCCAATCTGTCTTGTATGCCTAAGTGTGATGGCACCCCAATATCTCCAAATGACCAGATCATCTAGCTCCACGTCTGCCATTTGCACAATCGACCGAAGCACTAAAATGTGCTCCCATGCCCAGATATGGAGAAGTGTCACCCCTAGATTGATAGATCTCCCATCATAATTGAAAAAATAATGCAAATCATGGTACAAGGAGGCCAACATCATGGGGCCCCACACAAAAAGAGTCCTATGGTAAAACATCCTCTACCAAGCCAAGCCCCAACCTGGACTGAAAATCGACCACATCTATCCAGAGCCACCAAACCTAAAATGATGGCTACAACAATCAATCTGAAGGTCGACACTCAACCTTTGTATGTCTCCAGATCTATCTGAGAGGTGACTAATACAATTTGGTCCATCTCCATCACCTGTAAGCAAGAATCAAATCGAGCATTAGGATCGTAGATCACGCAATCATCGTGGATAGGCAATCACAACATCTGCCACACATCCTCCAGGGTAACTGTCACCTCTCCTGTTGGAAGGTGGAAAGAAGAAGTCTCGTTGTGCCATCTCTTGCACAACGCCATCATCATAACCAAATGTTTCCTGATCATTGGTGCATACGCAATGTACCAAAGCCTGATCTTTCCCAAGTGCTCCTGACGCAACTCTGAAAGATCACCCAATCTCTCCAGTACTGTGGGCCTGTGCTCCCTCAAAATCAATGGTGGGATGAACTCCTACACTAACAAAGCCCACAACGTCAAGAAATCATCAAAAAATTGAAGTTATTTGGAATTTTCGGCTCAAAAATCACAAATGCGTCGCTATATTCAAAATTCAAACAATTACGCCTAATGCATTTGAAATCTCAAATTTACAAACATGTCAGTAGACAAGATGGCGTTGCGATTTAGAATTTTGCATAAACTAACCCTAACTTTCTAATCGGTAAGTGTGTCTCTAGATACATATGCATCGCCATTTATAATTTGGAACCCTAATTTCAAATCTGAAAAAGTGTTTCCCAAGACATATGCATTGCTATATATCGTTTGGGCGTCGCCAATTGAAGTTTGGGCATCGCTATATAGCAACGCCCCCAAATTCTAAAATTTAATGCCTAATAAATGCATCAAAATTTCAAATTTCAAATCAGGTTTCGAATCACATACTGGTGGTCCTGTGCCTGGAAGCTGCTGGAACTCACGAACTTGATCAGAGATGTGTCAGGGAAGCTCACGACATGCCATTTCATCAAAGAGTCAGAGCTCAATTTGCAAATATTTCTAAAGAGTGAATGCACAAATGAATTGAAAATAACCCCTTTTGATCTATTTAAGCTAAAAAAATAGGGTTTTTTGCTCTAATTTAACCTTTTTAATGGGGTTTATTATCATTTTCACCAATTTTTCCAATCTGGACCTAATTTTGCATCGTTTTTTAGGTTTTTGGCATTATTCTTGCATCCTAGAACCTTTTTGGACCCATGGGGCAGCTTTTCAACCTTTATCGAGAAATCAACCCCAAATTTGAAATTTCCGCCTAATTTCTTGAGGGGGCAAGGAGTCAGTTTTATCCTTCCACTGAGACATCTAAAAAATCATAATTTTTTTTATTTTTGATTTGGACAACATTTTTAATCTGAACATCGTTGTTCTTTGAACCGAAGCAACAGGTACCTCGCTTCAAAGAGGGGCAAAATGTAGCCACTGAAAAATGTCCTAATCAATGTCATACACTTGAAATAGGTTTATTAACATCATTTCCTCTTTATCCATTCTCTTTTCATTTAATTAATTCAATTAGCCTAGCTAATTAATTAATTACATCATTTTTCGTCTATTTGGCATAATTAATTAAATTATGCTAATTCATCTCTTTTCACACTAACACTTCATCCCATTAAATTAAATAAATCAAAATATTTAATTTAACCTCCTAAGTCATCTTATTTAATTAAATAACCCTATCATATTTAATTAAATATCATTTCACACCTCCCCTATTTATTAAATCATCTAATTTAATAAATATCATCTAATTCTTCTAATCCCCTAAATGCATAAATTAAACCTTGTTTAATTAGCAATTAAACTAATTATTGCTCTAATCAAAGGGAATATTCCCATGGAATATTCTTTATCCTTTTTGCACAATCAAAACTTTTTTTTAATTTGTAAAACCATCTTTTTCCTCACCCTAATGGAATATTCCCTCTCCTCCAATCAACTCACTTAGATTCAAAATCAAGTTAACCCTCTTACCTTTCTAGCAAGTTACCTTTGACCTGTGTGAGCGGGTCAAAAGTGTGTTTGTTTAAGGTAATTGTGAGCCTTTGATTAATCTTCATCTTGCATTCTCATTTGTTGATGAGAATCCATGATCCATGATTCTCATCTCTTTCATCTTGAATCGTTGATTAAGCTTTTTGATCTCAACCATCCATTCCTCATTTGCTCTCATATAAATATATCACTATTTGGAGACAAATGGATCCATCTTTTATTGCAAAGTCATGTTGTTGAATTTATTTACATCCATACTCTCAATTTGCACTAATTTAGTTTATTTTCAGTTTGATTTAGTTGCATAAATAACTTCAAGCTTTCATTAATGGACTCCATGCATCCATCTTAGTTTGTAAATAAATTAGGGTTTTCATATTTTACCATCATTTTAGCTTAAATTAGATTATATTAGCATAGCAATTGCATAATTAAATCATTTATAGCATAAAATCATGGTAACTTAGCTTGCATCATATTCATTTTGTGCATAATTTAGGTTTTTCATATACCAAACACCATGGTTTCATCGATTCTCTTCCATAGAATTGATTGAAACAAGCTCACTATCATGGGATTGGGAAAGGGTTGTCAATCCACATCAACGCGACACCAATTCCGCAACAAGATAAATTTCAATGGATTAAAGTAGATGTTTTCTTTAAAGCTTTCATAAGATTAGCATGTTAGGTTTTTTGATAAAATGTTTACTTTCAATTTTGATTGATTGATCTTGTTGAGATTCGAGTATTGGTTGCTTCATTATGCTTCGATTCTTCATGGATCAAGCGTAATTCATCCCATAACTGGTATTTCGCATCGACAATATTACTACAAAACTCTTAAGAATTTTCAAATTCCTAAGAAATTACAAAATTGCATCCTAACTCAAAAAACTTACTTAACTACTAACTAAGTTTTTTTTCCTTCCATTTCATATAGAGATTAAAAATTTAGAGTTTATGACATGACCCTCGAAAATGAATTATGAGTTCAAGGGATTCATTTTTCCTATAAAGTTCATCTTGAAGGCAATGAAAATTTAGACATAGATCTCAAGCACACGAGTTTAGAGAAATTTTAAACAAGGACAAAGGAGAATAAGAAAATAAGTGAGAGGGTTAATAAAATTATGGAATGTGGAATCATTATGTTTCCACCTTCTCTGTCTCAGTTCAATCATCTAGTTTGATATCAAAATTTTCTATAATTAGAATACAAGAGAAATTCAAACTCTACATGTTAGAGGGTTCTCTAGATTATGCCAAAGTACATAGAATAATTTTTTAGAATTTTCACCCATGAGAAATATGCAAAGGTAATAATTAAGTTTTTAAGATGATTCTATAAGGAATACCTTAATTAATTACTCCACATACTTGATAGGGGTTGGCTAATGAAGTAGAACTCCACAACCTCTAAAATACTTAAAAACTCCACCAGTGTGAGTTTATAAAAGAATTAACTTGATCAAATTACTTTTAATAGTGTTAGTTAATCAAAATGCAAAGGATTTCCACTTGTGGATGTTTCTTTTCACTAACAAAATCCTAGATGGAAAAGAGTACATTGACTAGGGCACCACAATAAAAAACAAATGGCCTAGCTAGTTAATGGAATTTGATTCATCATAACACTTATTTACCATCTCCTACCTATTTTTTTAATAGATAGAAGGATACTCATTCCCTATTTAGAGAGAGTTAGTTTTATGTGTTTCAGAGCTAGGTAAAACTTGGTCTATGGGTACTACCCATAGTTGAAACCCAAAATGAGAAAAAATGATTTAGGAGGGTAAAAAAAGATTTCATTTTTCTCATTATTAGGATTTTGGAGAATGAAATAAAAAATAAAATATCAGTTGAAGAAGTAGTAGTTAGTGCCATGTGGAGAAATTGGTTTACATCTGATTCCCTACCTTCTCATATATTATAATCAAAGGATTCACTAGAACTCTATACCAAATTCCAAGATACATTAAAGTGATAAAATGGTCTTGCTGGAGCTATTTCAATAACTAGCTAAAGTTCAAAAGGTCATATATAGAAAGAATAAAATGGGTATCAAATTCCCAATAACAATTAGGGATTTTACTTGCCCACCATATGTAGTTGTAAAGATGTAGACACAAAAATGACTATGATAACAATTCATCCTTTCAAAAGGAGAATATATGATCATAGAGGGTTATGGAATAACAAGTAGGATTAATGTTCACATATAAGACAAATTTGACAATGAGGATGAAGTACAAAGAAGTGACTACCATAGAGCTAGATTTATAGACTCATACAATCATAATTTATCATGGGACAATAAAAAGTTCTAATTATCCTCAAAAGAACACAAATAGGCTAGCATTATTCTTTAATAAGAAGCATCCTATTGTAAAAAAAAATGCAAAAGCAATAATTATCAACGAAAAGGATTGGGCCTTCCTGAGCAAGGTATTACAGAGCCTATCCCAATCTACATTAGCTATGGTCAAGGAATTAGATAAAAATATTCTACCAAACAATCTAATGATGTTAGTGGTACTTGAATGATCATTGATGTAATTTCATCTAGTGTGATCATCGAGATAAGGATCATTCCTAGCCCCTACAATAAGCTTGCTACTAGGAATCCTTTCACTTCCACCATACCTACCAAAAAAAATTATCCTCAACATCTTCCATGTTTGAGAAATTAGGATATCACTTGATAATTATTTAATCATTAATTAATTAGTAAGTCCTTTATAACTTTAATAACTTAAGCTGAACTTAGGAGTTCTTTTTATTATTAGATTGGGATAAATATAGGTTAAGTTCTCTCATTGCATGAGGTTAGGACACTTGTCACAATGTAAGCAAATCCTCATCTAGGGTTTGGTTTATCCTTTTATAAAGAATTTTTCTTCTTTGTAGTTATTCATCTAAGTATTCATTATTCAATACAAAGGGCATATTAGACGCCTTTATGGATCAATATTTTCTCTCTTGGTTGCATAAATGAATTAATTACTTTGATCTCTCATTTGTGATAGTTGTTTTGATTGTAAGTTATTTTCAAGAGATGTGGGGTTCACTATCAAATCCAACATGGTATCAAAGCACTAGATCTATGACTTCCTATCTAAATTTTGAGACATCCGGCCTTGAGGGAAAAATCAGCTCATCTGAAGGAAAAACAAGCATCATTGTTGAGTCGAGAATGACCAAAAACCTTAAGATTGTGGGTCAATCCAAGATCATAGGGGTCCAAACTAGGCCCTTATGTTGCAGTTTGACATAAAAATTTGAATAAGTGATTTTCAAGAGCTGTGGGGTTCACTATGAAATCCAACATGCTATCAAAGCACCAAATCTATGACTTCCTATCTAAATTTTGAGACATCCGGCCTTGAGGGAAAAATCAGCTCATCTGAAGGAAAAAAAAGCATCATTGTTGAGTCTAGAAATTCCAAAAACCTTAAGAATGTGGGTCAATGCAGGATCATAGGGGTTCAAACTAGGCCCTTATGTGGCAACTTGACATAAAAATTTGAATAAGGTATTAACATGATTTGAAAAATATGTAAGAACAAAATTTGTAGCAAATTGAATTTAGTTTCTAAGATGCTATTCATTTTTTGGAAAAAAGTAAATCTATTTGGTGAAAATTTGAAATTTCAATACAATAGTACTAAATTTTTAGGAAAAAATAAAAAGTAGGTGTATGTCTGACCAACCTAAGTACAGGAAAAAAAAATAAAAATTATTTGAAACTTTCAATATAAATTAAATTACTCATGCCTAGATGTGAACCATTTTTTTTGTAATTTTTTTTCCAAGTAAATAATTAGTTATGAAGTTTTTTTTTATTATAACTTTTAAAAATATTAAAATTTGTTTGTCTAACCACCATAACTTGATCAAAAATTTATGAAATTCATTTTTTTTTATCCTATAGTATGGGAAGCATAGAATGTGTTGCATCTTTAAAATTTAAAAAATGTGAAATCCTTTAAGAATTATAGATGTTTTTCAATCAGCCTATCAATCAAGACTTTAGTCAGAATGCATGTATAAAATCAATAATAAATATCTATGTAATTCCCAAAAGGCATATCTTAATTTTTTGGAAATCTGACAATTTTCTCAATAAACCCTTTTTTTCATTAAATTCAAATAAAAAAAGTCATTAGCCACTTTTTGGACCCCCATGGTCCTGCACTCACCCATGCCTATCATTTCATTGTTGGAGAAGTTGTAAAAAAAAAAAATTATTTTGCATTACAGACCTCTGTACATAATTCCATAGGGTATATGCAATCTATATGACAATGGTGTATTAATTTCTCTAGTCTACATGCAAGGTACACAGGGTTTCATTATCATTATTTTTTGTAGATTGGAAAAAAAGAAAAGAAAAAAGAAACAAAAAATTAAAAGCAACTTTAACACTGCACAAGGTACGACAATTGTAATACCTTGGTAGGTCTGCTGCCCTATACTATGAGCAATGACCAATCACTAGTTGATGATGTTATTATTAGCCCCAACAACCTCTGTAATTTGCTTGATGGTACAAAGAATTGGTGGTGGCCGAGTTCAATATTGATGGCAACCAATCCCACTGGTAGTAGCACAAATATTTCTAGTGACCCAACATCTGCTAAATATTTCATTTGACTTCATTTGGTGGTGGCCATCTTCAATGATGTATCCTTGGATAACTATGAATCTTGGTGACACGACATCATGACACATCTTAGTTGGCTTGATTTTATCTTATCTTTATGGACTCATACCTACACCAGACACACTAGGGATTTATTCAAGATGGATTATTATAGAAGATCATGTTGTATGGGTTATATGTTCTAGTGATGATCTTGAAACTTTGTGTGATGTATCATACATTGATTATCCCCACACACTTTGGACTCAGCTTTGGGAGATCCATAGAGACCCTGATATCTATCCATACCTAGAGGACCCTACTATAGAATATCTCAATCCCCTTGTAGATGTATATTTCATACCCTTTGATGATGATACTTTAGAGGATCTTGAGTATATCATAGGTCTTTCATTTTCTAATGGTTTAGAGACTTGTCTTCGTGTTCCCACTCTTAAGATTGAGTCTTCATCACCATATTCTGTTGTTCATGATCAGCGTGAAATTTCCACATCCATGGCCTCTATTAGTTTAGTGCAACACGATATTCATCATATTTCAAATAAAGTTACTTGGGATTCATATCTTGTAGATATATCATCCTTTTTTGTAGAGTCTTATATTGCAGATTTGGAGGATTACTTTGAGGACATTCATATCCTCTTTTTGACAATGACATCATTGTTGTGGCCTACCATCTTCATCACCTTTGCAACTTGTTTTCCATTAGTTTTCCTAGGATCTTGGATTGACATATTCTCTTTCTAAAATGTGGAAACTTGAGCACTTCTTAGAGGCAAACATCATTTGGATTTGGATTCCTAATTCACCCACCTTTAGGGATTATCTTCTCTAATCACCAATGGATCTATTTCTTCTTAAAGGGAGAAATATAGTTTTTAGGTAGTGGATTGCATTTTGTCTTCAGGTGTTCATAATTGGCACATGATCTACTTCTTTATGGGGGTATTAATATCCTCTTTTTATATATCCTATTGGGGTACGTCTATTGTACTTGTGTTATAGAAGTAGTCCTTGGGGGTCACATTGAGTCCTATTCTTCTTTCACTAGTGCAGTTATTTTATTTTCTCTTTTAGAGAGGATTTTTTCCCATGTGATTTTATCCTTTTCTCTTATTATGGTATATTTATTTGTTTGTACATGGGTATCTCATTAGGCCTTTAGTTGAGACCCATCCATGCATCCATAATTGCATTCTTCATCAGGGTTTTATAGCTTCTCCCTAAGTTGATCTTAAAGGGGGGTGTTGGATTAATTAGGACATCACCTGATAATTAATTAATTATTAAGTCCCTTATTATTTTATTCACTTAAGCTAAACTTAGGAGTGATTTTTTATTATTAGATTGGGCTAAATATAGGTTAAGGTATCTCATTGTATGAGATTAGGAAACTTGTCACAATCTAATCAAATCATCATCTAGGGTTTGCTTTTTCATTTTAAAAGGAATGATCCTTCATTGTAATCATTCATCCAGGTATTCATTATTCAATACAAAGGGAATATTAGATGCTTTTGTGGATCAATAGTTTCTTTCTTGGTTGCATAGAAAATTAGTTGCTTTGATCTCTTATTTGTGATAGGTGTTTTGATTGCAAGTGATTTCTGGGAACTGTGGGGTTCACTATCATCTTCAAAATTCCACCCCTCAATCAAGACCAACAAAATTGCAAAGAATATAAAGAAAATAATCAAAATTAAAATTAAAAAATATATGAATACAAATATCAATCAAAGCATATAAAAGTAATATGGGTCCCAAAAATCCCATTCAAATCAAATGAAACAAAATTTCTATGCCAAAATAAGAAGGTACATCAAAAGATTTGCCATAGATACAAAAAATTTCCACCACCTTATAACTTGTACAAGGATGTTGTTCCTAGTATTTATCTTAATCCCACATTCAAAATTAATAATCCAAAATCCAAATTCCATAATCCATCATCTCATGTTTGGTGATTCAAAATTATGCCAAATTGATCTACATTGCTTGTTTACCCATTTGAACCCAAAACATCACAATTACCTGATTCCATAGCCAACATCCCCCATAAAAATCCAAATTCACACTTAAAATAAAAAAAATCAATGCCCAAATCCACCATGTGACAACAACACTTCACCATAAGTGTTATGATGGTACCTTGTCAAAATGTAAACATCTAGATAAGGCCAACTTAGTCATCACTGAGGATCACTTCAATATCAAAGGATTGTACAATAGTTCTTTAATATTGACAAAGTAACTACTTCAGGAATGATATTATTTTCATGTAATGACTAGAACATCATCAACAACTATCTCAAATAGACAAAGACCTATGAAGACACTTTGAGTATCAAGCTACTAGTGACGTCAAATAAAAGATCAATAGAATAAATTACAAAAAAAGGATAAAAAGAAAAAAATATTAAAGAGAAATAATTCATCCAATGGTGAAAACCATTTTCATGGTGCCCTGGATAAGTACCGTGATGAAAATTCATTTATGAGCATCATGTGTAATTTAATTGTCTACATAATTTTACACTTGGGGGAAAGTTATCTTATCTATCCCATATTATCTTCCTTCTCATCCTAATTCATCATCTCCATGTCTCCTTGCTATCATCCCTCATCATTGACCCTATTTAATATTGATCTTGATAAGGATTGAGGTATGATTTTGCTACATTCTTTCATAAAATTCTTGACATAGAACATCCTTCTGCAACAAATCGTCTATACATCTTGTTATCACTTATGCCATACCTTGTATCCCTTTAGTCCAACATCATGAACAACATTTGCAAATTAGGGACATGTTTTCCTTTGTGACATAGTTATTGGAGGTCGCATCCTTCCTTTTCATCCACTATTGTTAACCCTTTGACCCATTTATCTTCCGATCCATTATTGGTAATCCCTTAAACCATTAATATGCCTTTCCATCCACTACAATTATGGAACCTGTTAGTAACTGAAAAAGAATGGGTGGTAATTTTTTCTTCTAAGGATTTGAGGGTGTGGATAAGTTTCATGACTTGTTTAAGGAGAACTTTTTTCCTTCACATAAATTAGTCCTGTGGACCTGTATGATTTGGGTTCACTCGACTGTGGCTACTAGATTATTGAGGTGGACTTTAGGAAATGGTAGAAGCATCCTCTTTTGAGACGTCTGGTGGATTGGGCATGGGACTTTGAAGGATGAATCCTAGGCGGTTCCTTTTAAGGATTTTTGTGTCATAGAATGGGGTGTCTTGGTTTCTGATTATATTAGGTAGGGCAAATGGATTGGTCTTGATGTGGTTAATAGGGATTTGAAGCCGCTTTTTGATTTTTTTGTCTTTGATTCATATCCCTATGGAAGCTCAGGAGGATTTTGTTATTTGGTAGTTTACTTCCAATGGGAAGTTCTCTATGTCCTCTTCTTTTTCTTTTCTAACTCGATTGGTGGGTCCTCTGCCTTTTTGGGGTCGTGCTTGGAATGGGAAGTTGCTACCTAAAATTGATATCTTCTTTTGGCTTCTATGTCAAGACAAGATTCTTACCCTGAATAATTTGGTGAAGAGAGGTATGAATTTGTTGAATAGATGTTTCTTATGTAAGGAAAATGCAGAGGATTGTCTTCATTTGTTGATAGGTTGTAGTTATATTGGGGATGTTTGGTCTCATATTTTTAATCTGTGGGAGATAGTGTGGGTGTTTCTTGCATCCTTTCTGAATTATGTTCTCAATGGGTGTCTCCTTCTCTTAATCCAACCCTTTCTTTGTTGTGGTCTCTTATTTTTCCACATGTTGCTTGGGGTGTTTGGAAGGAATGAAACAATAGGGTTTTTCATTAGCAGGAACTATCGCCCTCTAGGCTAGCTTTTAAAATTTTTGATGGCATCAAGGAAAAATTCATGTTTGAATTCTTGAGGATTCCTTCCTTTAATTTGAAAGTGTTGGTGTCTCCCTATTATCTACTTGTGGGTAAGAGATGGAATCTTTCTTGTGATCTTTCTAATCCGGTGAAAAAGTTAAAAGAACCCAAGGAGGGGGTTTGGTGGAAGGATCCAGCGATTGGATGGTTTAAAGTTAACTTTGATGGAGCATCTAAGGGAAATATGGGGCCTGCTAGTTGTGGGGGAGTGTTATGTGATGAGAATGGTAGGTTTGTCTCCGCGGTGGTGCTCCCTTTGGTAAACTAGACAAACCATCTTGCGAAGGCAGCGACAGCCTATCATGGCCTCATATTGGCTAAAAATCAAGGGGTTTCTAAACTTTGGTTGGAGGGGGACTCTCTTAATGTTATAAATTTCCTCTTGAAAAAATACCCTCCCTCATGGTCGATTGTTCATTTTATCAATGATTCTATCGCTACCTTAAATTATTTTGAGGAATTGAAAGTCTCACATGTTTTCCATGAAGCTAATAGGTTGGCTGATGGTGTTACCATTGTGGGAGTGGTGGAAAGATTTTATTAGGGTTTATTTGAATCTCTTCCTCTCAATCTCAAATGTATATCTAATGATGACCAAATGGCTTGTTTTTAAGACTGATGTGTTTGGGGAAAGGTTCTTCATAATGTTTCATAGTTGGGATATGCTCGATGAACCTTTGGCATGTATTATTCATTATTATTTCCTTGGTTTTTGTATTATGAAGGCCTAGCAGTGTAGGTAGGGGAGTACCTTGAATGACAAGCCCACACGTATTGTGGGCGTAATTTGCGTTGTTTTGTGGAGAGTTTGGTTTACTTTGCATTTTCTTAACTCTTTGGTACCATTGGGTTCTGCAAATTTTCAAGTAGCCATGGGTGGAGACCGCTATAGAATTGAGTCGAGTTCT
Organism: Sequoia sempervirens; assembly: GCA_007258455.2. Classification (NCBI taxonomy): domain Eukaryota; kingdom Viridiplantae; phylum Streptophyta; class Pinopsida; order Cupressales; family Cupressaceae; genus Sequoia; species Sequoia sempervirens. The sequence goes on from VDFB02128659.1 coordinate 16,862, forward strand.
TGCGAGGAATTTCAAAAAAATCTTGTTGTTTGGGAGTATTTGGAGTTGGGTGGGGTTACATAGTTCATGTAGAGAATTCAAGGTCCGGACCTTGATGCTACAGATTTATTTGTGAAAGGTTGGAATGTGAGTATGCTGCGTTACAAGGGTGTGGAGTTTAAAATTGATGAGGAGTTTATAGCGGAGGCCACTGGTCTAGCAGTCTCTAGGAGGAAATTTTTTAGGGACAGTGGAGCTGCTAAGAAGGCCTTTGCAAAAAATTTCAAATTTGATGAAAAGAAGAAGCTTTGAGAAATTGGGAGTGGTGGCTATGCTCGTAAGTCTTTGAAGCCATTATGGAGGGACCTTGTGTTGGCCATAATGCATTATTTTACAGTTGAAGGTAGATTCTTTGTTGTTTACAGCTACCATTTCATGCTTTTGAATTATTTTAGGCGTAAGGTATTGGTCTCCTTTCCTTTCTACCTGTTAATTTTCTTGGAAAAGAGTATTGAGGATCATAGAAAAAACCCTAAGAAGGTGGTGTTGCATGAGGGTCTTATGAACCTCTTATTTTATCACATTAAGCTTAAGTTAATTGCGGTCTCTCCTAAAACTCCTGGTAAGAAGGCTGTTAAAAACATTGGTTATGATACTGGAGACTCTGCCGCGGAATGGGTTGGGATTTATGAGGATGAAGAATCAGAGTTTGAGGAAATGTCTATGGACGAAGATGGATTTGAGGAAGGGGAAGATGACTCGGAAGAGTGGAGCAAGGGCTATGAAATGGATGTGGAGTTGAGGGATACTATGGAAAAGTCTGTGAAAAAGACTTTGAAAGGGAAATCAAAAGGCTCCAAGAAGGAAAAATTGTCGGCTAAGAGGAAGATGGAGGTGGCTCCTAGTTCTAGTGAGAAATCCTCGTTGTCTCTTGGTGAAGGTGGTGTGAAGGATAGCCCTTTTGGGAAAGGTGGTGTTAATCATTCTGTTAATGTTGTTGTTGAGAATGTATCTGTTGGGGACCCTTTTCCCAGGAAGGGGGAGATTTCCTCTACGTCTACTCTTAAGGCGTTTGAAGATGAGGGTTTGTGTTTGAAATTTCCTACTGGTGTTGTCAATTCTTGTATTTTTGAGTTGTTCAATGGACTTGGGCCTATGGAGGTGTAGGGGATTGAGTCGGTCAAGCATTCTATGGGTTGTCTTCTATTGAAAGGGCTATTAAAATGGAACGGTTGGAAGTGTTAGCTGATTTAGCTAACTTTCCTGATAAGGAGTGGATTAAGGTGGAAGTGGTTGAGGTCGAGGACTCCCCTGTCAAAGAGGATGAGGAGTAGAAATTGGATCAGTCTGATGCTCCTGGTAACATTGAGCCGAATGATCAACCTCCTATTAATTGGGATGATGTGAATATGAATATGTTTTGCAAGATGGTCGAGGATGGGATGTGGAATTTACTGTCTTTGGTGAAGTGGTTGTTTTCTTAGGTTAAGGAGCTCAATATTCAGATGAAAAATTGGTAGGAGGTTTGTCTTGCTATGCTCCGTGGTAATCAAAAGGAATGGGATATTAAAGGAAAAGTTAAAACTATCAACACCATGTTGGATAAGCTGATTAATGATCCAGATCATTTGGGGGTTTCTCATGAGGAGAGGATTTCCTCTTTGGAAATGCTGGTCAATAAAATTTTAGAGGATTGTGTTGCCAGAATTGAGGGGAGAACTGGTAAGATGTTGGATGATTTAAGAATTGTGGTTAATATCAACAACTCTCTGAAGACTACAACTAGGGGGCTCTCTGTTTTAAATGATAAATCCCTTAATTGTACTGGTAAACCTCTTGACTTGGGTGAGTTAGAGAAAGTGATTGAGGAGATCAACTGCTCGAACTAGGTGGAGAAAGCTGAGGAGTCTGCTCCAGTGTTGGAGAAAGATGTGCAGGTTGGACCATGTCTTAGGACAAGGAGCAAGACTAAAAACAGAGTTGTTGTCTCTATGGATGAGCTTAAATATCTTGTGGATATGCACGAGGTCATTAAGGAGAATATGGCCTTGGTGAATGTTTTGGATAAAATGTTGTAGCTGACGGTTTTTTTTTTTTGGATCAACAGGGTTGTTGATGTTTTTGTTGTTCTACTGATGGGTTCCTTATGTTTTATCTTTTGTCAACTTTTTGGTCTTTTGGGCTATTGGTTTTTATTGCATAGTTTCTCTTGTAGCTTTTTCATTTTTGTAAAGGGTTTCAAGGCCCCTTCAAAAAAAAATTTCCTTATAAAAAAAATTCTTTAATCCATCTATCCAATCCATTAAGCCCCTTATCCTAAATCAACCTATCTCACATCCTTATTTTATAGACTCGGTGCTCTCATGTCATTAATTATCATATAGAGACAATAATCTCATCTAAATTAATGATATTCCATAATCAAATAGCAATCCAATGCAATCATCCAAATAAATCCAATGCAATCCTAAATTAGTTAGTCCACTTCAAGTGATCCTTATCTAAACATCTTGCCAAGGAATCTAGCCAATCGTCCTAAAAGCATCCAACAATTTTGTTCCTAGATTTTCTACAAAAATATAAAGAAACTTAATCCAATCAATCCTCATCATTAGGATATATCATTCCCAATCCTTGTGTTGGTCTCAGGATATATCACCCCCACACCAATAAGACAATCCTTACATATTTCTCAAGATATATTGTTTCCACAACAATAACACTATCATCATCAACAACAACCAATCAATCATGGATTTTTAGCTTGAGTAAGGGAAACATCATGTTTCTCTTTGTATCATTTTATACATTCTTACTTTCTTTTCTTATGTGTGTTATCATTTTATCATGTATCTATATCAATCCTTACAACATACTTTTCACAACAACATCATAGTATTTTCATATCATGGTATTATAGGCATATACTTGCATGCGACCTTTAGTCCTTTAAGCATTTGACACATCATATCCATGGTCCCTATATAATAGTGCATAACATCATGTGCTATATCAAATATTAGGTCACTCACATTGTCTCAACATGGCCATCCCTTACCCTCATCCTTCATTTCCATCCATTTATAGAGCCTACTCGTGTCCTTCGTACTTGTCTATCCTCTCAAGGGGGCATCATCCTATCCTCATTTTTATAAGCCCCATCCTTTTATAACTCCCATCCTTTTTCATCTCATCCTACATCTTTATTCTTATTTGAAATGAAATTTATTCTTTTACTCACAACATTGGCTCAAAGAGTGCCAAAATGTAGACACCTAAAATTTACCCAAAACCTAAAGTCTTGAATTTTATCCCAAATATATGATTTTTCCACCAAGTCCTGATTATATTTAATTTTCACCTAATTATTTCTATTTTCCATAAGTCCTAAATCATTTTCCTAAGCCTTAATTCCTATTTCATGTCCCATTTTCTCATGAATTTAATTAATCAAACTAATTAAATTCTCCTCTTAACCACCCAAAATTCTAAAAATTAAATAATAAATCCCTTGTTTCTCCCTCCACTCATCCCATAACCAATTTATAGCCATCTCACCAAAATTCAAAAATCAATTAATAAATCTCAAATATCCTTCACCCTTGATCTTTCAACCATCAAATCAACTCAATCCTAGCCATTCATTTGTCTTTTGATCTCAATTTTTGATCTTCATCTTGCCAAGCCTATAAATCTACCCTCTCATGAACCATTTCGAGGAGGATCCAAAATAACTGCATTGTTATGCTATCAAATTTTTGAAGAATCAATCACCCTCATTGCAATGTCATGTTGTTGGTTTGAGAAATAGGATTTAATGCATTTTTGAGCAAATCTACCTTCATGGCACAACACGAATCAATATGGGTAAAATTATTATTTGTATTCATCTATTGTTTGATTTTTTTCTCTAATAGAGTTTGCATTAACTGCATATTGGTCTACATTTTTTGTACATAGGTTGACTTTTCAAGTGCTCATGTCATAGCTATTTGTTTGCATCCATAGTGTTAAGGGAATTAGCTTGTGCTAAGTTAGACTACCCATGGAAATCCATTTGCACTTTTCTCAAAAGTCAAGAGCCCTATTTTTAGTCAAAGTGTTAGGTTAGCAAGATTTCTTGAGGTATGTGAATTGTGTGAGAATGTGCCAAGTGTTTTCCTCAAGTTGTGAGATTAAGAAATTTATCATATGTTGGAATTGTTGGGCATTGTGTTTGTTTTACCTTGTAATCGATATCAAAGTGCAAGTGAATAAAATATTATATCAAACCTGTATCATCCCATTTTCCATTTAAGTGCTTCAATTTGGGAATAGACTTGAAATCATATTTTAATTCCATTTTAGTCTTGGTTGAGTTTGGTTATATCTAAGATTTTTTTTGGAAAAAAATAAATATATTAATTAAGGAATCATAGAAAATTGCATAAATATTTCTAACAAAGACAACTGTCATGAAATCTCAAAGGATAAAAATCCAAGAAGGTTTACCACAAATCCACCACCTCAAGAAACCATGAAACCAATTAAACATAACATATTGAGAAAAAATAAACCAAATAGATCAAACCAAATCATTATGAAGGATCTAAGAAAATTGCAAAGCTTGAGCAGAGGATAGGGTCGCCCAATCTATGAACTTCCAAGTTTGAGTACCATTAGAGGCCTATTTGGCCAAACAAAAGTGACAACATTTCATTCTTTGGGGATATGAACAAAGGAGATGGACTCAAAATCTTGTGCAAGGTGAAGAATTTGTTTAACATAAAAATACAACCTTTAAGAAGATTCTTGAATCCTTCTACTATTAAGAAGGAAGACCAAAACTATAGAATCCATCCCACAAATTATCTTCTTCCGATCTAGCTCACTAGCTTTTAAATTTAACACATCTTGTCTAACTCCAACTATCCTTGCAACACTCGAGCTGTCATGAGAAAAACTATTAGTTTTAATTTTGAAAAAACCCAAAGGACATGAACACCATTTACCAACTCTATTCACCTTATTAGAAAATTTGAGCCTAGAACTAGAAGGACCAAATCCAATCAAATGACCCAAATCAAGTTGCCTCAAAATTTGAATATCATAGGGTGTTAAGACTTCATCCACACAACACTTAACCACCAAATTTTCTTTTATTGAGTTCAAAATCTTTTACCAAACACACCCAGTACAAATTTTCTAATTTATAATTGTATCATGTCAAACTAACCCTAATGATCAAGGATGTGAGATTCCACCACGTATACAAAGGGTAATATAAGATTTAGACAAATGTCATAATCTTGAAACAACTAGGTTTTCAATAGAAATAAATCTTCTGAATTGTCTATTGTTTTACTAAATTTAATTCCTATATCAAGTCCAAAGTTCATATTGGCAAGGGATGCTTACCTAATAAATCATTTAGACTTGATATCAGAACTCAAACCGGCTCTGAGCCCATATCACATATGCATGTGATACCCCTATAAACCTTGGAAAAGTGATTAGCAAGCACAAATACAATCTTCAGAACTTGCTGATTTAATTGTGTTGAACTGATCCTTGCGACACTTATGAAAGGGAAATTTTTTAATAGCCCAAGCCTTTAATCATTATTCTATTTTGTTTTATTATTTTTCTCTTTCGAAGGATTAAGTTTGTAATTTAAATTATTATTCACATTTTTTTTATGATAGATTATATATTCATGAGTGTGATTGGAAATGTTGATGAAAAATGCATACCATCGAATCCAATCTAAAAATATTGTTACACTAATTTCATGAATTATGAAAAAATTATGTCTGTTATTTATATTTCTCCAAAAAATTATCATGTGAACAAAAAATTACCATCTAATTGAAAAACCACCATGATGTAGTTGGAAATTCTAAAATGATTTATAATTATGAAGAATATTGGATTTTATTTATTCAAGTATTTTGTATATAATGGTCCTCTTATCACCTCCTCCTATTTCCTTCTTAAACTTATGTTTGCAATCTAAATCATGACTCTCCTCTTTTTGATGATGGATCACAAATCGTTGAGGGTGATCAGAAATGTTAATAAAAATTACATAGTCAAATCTAAAAGCACTCTTACACTAACTTCATGGATTGTGAAAAACTTAACCCTTGTATTTATATTTCTCCCAAAAAAATCACTTCAATAAACAATTGATATCTAAATTAAAAAATCGCCATGTTATAGTTGGAAATTCTAAAATGATTTGAAATAGTGAAAAGTATTAAATTTTATTTATTCAAATATTATATGTAAAATTTAACCTTATTATTTATATTTTCCCAAAAAGAATCATGTCAATAAAAAATTGCCATTGAATTAAAAACCCATGTTATAGTTGAAAATTCTAAATTGATTTAAATAATGAAGAATATTAAATTTTATTAATTATATATATATATATATATATGTGTGTATACATATACATATTTACACACACATACATACATATGACTCATAATAAACTTCTACAATATTCTATTTTTTATGAAGATCTCAATGATATAGATAAAATCTTTATGAAACAAATAAAATTATTAATTTATTTTTTCTTTATCATTAACAAAATTTAATCATATTTCAACTTTATTTCTAAAATCTAACTCTACTAAATTTGACTAAAATAGTCTACATTATCCCATCTCCATCTCAAATATTTACATATCTCTTTACATCTTTCATCTTTCTTTTTTTTAATAATAAAAATAACTTTATCAAGATTGTTTAAGAATCTTTCATCTCTTTTTTATAATAAAAAAAAACTTTATCAAGATTGTTTAAGAAGGTGTTTTCAACTTAAATAGTCATTTTAATTTGATATATAGAATAAAAATTTGATATGTTAAGTCCACTAAATTTCTTTAATTTTTTAATTAAAATAATTCAATATATATTATTATTATTTTTGTTATTTTAACCATGAGACATTTATACTAGTTAAGTAAATTTTTATCATGATATATGATAAACATTTTATTCTGAGAAGTTATGTAGTTATGTCATGTTTTAAATGATGATTGACTATTTTACTTAATTAATAATGTTAATTTCAATTTGATATTTTTGTCTTATGGATGAATACTAATAAAATAATATTTCCTTATAATATATGTTGGGCACTTAATGTGAATTTCGAGAATTAGTATAACATGTAAGAGGACAATTTAAATTGGAGACTAAAATAACAAGAAAAACCAAATAATACTATGCACATACCACAAATTGTTTGAATTTGTTAAATTTTTATGTGATTCATGTTATTGAACTACCATTGTTGGAATTTTGTGTAGTTAGTCATTAATATGTCTACTGGCAACATGAGCATGAGCACGAGTTGTATAGTATGCAGTGTTGTCATTGATGTCAACACTGTATGGAGATTGATATGCATATCATTTTGTGAAGCATGAGTGTGTATATAGATGATAATCCAATGTATATTTGTAAAAAAATTTGATCGGGTGCAGACAGTTGAAGTGGAAAATTGACTAAGTATCGGAATAATGTTTTCAGTATATAGCACAATTGATATTTTGGTTTGCATTAGTCTGCCTTGAGGAATCTTGCTCTGTGGTTCTAAGGAATTTTTTTTGGATGTTAGAGGAGTCTAAATCCAAGTTTTCACATTGTTTTGTTCTCTAGTGAAGAAGTTATGAATGATAGAATATTGGGTTTGCCAATGACAATGGTTACCAGTATAGAATGTATGTTTTGGTGAATTTGCACTTCACCACAGATTGGTATCTGGTCTTGTAGATTTATAGGAGTGTTTATAGGTGCCAAGTGTATCTTAATTCCAAGTGGCATAAAATTTGTAGGTCTACATGTTTTTTGTGGTTGATTAGTTGGTGAATCTTGATGTTAGGTCACTATCAGTGGTGACCTAATATGATACATGAGTATTGTGTAGTTCAAATAAGTTTTGATGTGTTATGTGGGTGCTAATATAGGTCCATGTCGACCTATTTGAGTTTTCATAAGGTTTTTTTTTGGCATGAAGTATGTTTTGGGGCTGACAAGTTATATTTTATATATGATACATCTAATTAGGTTGATGTTTGAGGTAGTGATGGATATATACGAAAGTTAATTTTAACGTTGGACATAATGTTAACGAATATGAAAATATAGTGGATGTGAATTGTGTGAAAGAGATGCAAGTGTAGAGCAAAGTAGAGTGTTAGAGCAAAGTGATGAAGTGTGTTGACTCTGTGTATTGAGCTTCAATGGAACTGTATTCCATCATGTTGTAGATGCACTTGTAACAGTTCATTTTGGTAGTGAGATACCCCTCTCTTCTATCTTTTCTTCTTTCTATGTGTAGTGAGTCCACCTGTAGTGAGAACTTATGCAATATCTTATAATTGGTTATAATATATTGTGAGCTAATCCTCATCATGGTTTTTCCCTTTCTTGGTTTTCCATGTAAAAATATAGTGTTCATGTGTTATGTGGTTTTGATGGTTGCTTTCATGCTTTCCTTTCAATGAATGTTTAAATGTTTACGTGGTTTCAAAGAATGTTGATTCACACTCCCCTCTTAATATTTTGGGTGTTCAACAACCATTTCTATGTGTATTTTATTCCTTTTTTTAAATATTGAATTGATCAACATAATCATTGTAGTTCTATACTTTTACATTGATTGAGTGTTTTCAAATATGCACCTCATTCTCTCCTTACTATATCACTTTGATAACGACACATTCTTGATCATGGATGGAAGTGTTTTTTATCTATCTTATCTAGGTTGCACATGTCTTTGGTAAGTTAAAGAGCCTAACATTTTCTTACATAAAGTTGTGAGATTTTGTAGCCCTTAAGTATTACATCTCTTTAAATATTTGCTTCTTACACATATATGTTGGTTGGAACTAAAAAAAATTAGATCCTTGAAATTGTTACATATTAGTATCAACATTGTGGACAATATTAGATCATTATGGTTGAGTGAAGTTTGACTAGCATTTGAGTGTTGTTTAGGTACATATAATGAATACGCTTGTAGTATTACTATTGGAGTGAGGTTCAACTCACAAACTCATTCCTCTTATCATATTCTAATCTAGGTGTAAATATATCTACATATATTAATGATATAATGAAGAGGGATTATTATTTCTTTTTAGTCATTTTAATTTTAAAACAAGGGAGAAAAAATTTCAAGTTTCACTAGCATTAGGAAGTTTTCAAAGCAAAAATTTCAATTTCCTACCTTCCATATTAGTAAAAAAACTCCTTTCTATCTTCTTAGCTCATTAGGTCTCTTGCAACAAATCCTTTGAGCTAGATCCAAACTATGAACATATGTATTAATAGTGTCAAATCTAACAAAATTGAAGAATTAAAAAGATCCACATGAAATATATGATATAAAAATATTGAAGATCATACATTGGATTTGCATAACTCCTCTTTGTTAGACTTTTAGGGTTTTCATGTACCTTTGCAATTATAAAAATACCACTAATCCCTAAGATTTCAATATCCTTATTCTCTTTTGAAATTATATAATTCCCTTGTATCTTGGTAAATGTTTCCAACCTACTACCAAAGCCCCAAAACCCTCTTGTAGCAACTTGCTAGAATGTCAAAAAAAATTAGAACCTTGTAATTGCATTACATACTTACATCGTTGCCTTGAAATTGCACACCATTAGTAAGGTTGGGTTTTAATATTTTTATGGAGTATAATACATACCTAATTGCAAAAAAACTTTAAAGTACACATGTAATATCTATCATTGGATTATTTTCTTTCCCTATAGTTACAAACCTTCCTTCAGGCCCCAAAAATTAATTTTCAACAGAAAAACCTAAAGGAACTATTATCAATATGTACATTGTGTTTGAAAATTCCATGATCCCACATATTGTTCACTTCATTCTTTCATTAATTTTTCTTGACCATGCACCTTTCATCTTCTTACTCTAACTAATTCTAAGCAATTTTTTCAAAGGAGGGATTCCTAAAATTTTAAAGATATCACCATAACTACAAGTTCAATTCCCACACTAGTCACACATCTCCTCTAGGTTTTCTCTCCTCACCGCAAGCTTCAACTAAAAATAATAGGTGAGGTAAAACCTTACATTTTATTTTTTACTTACAATACATAAGAATTTACCTAAGGTTTACCACCAATTTTGAAATTTTATAGGGTTTAATTGCCCAAGGTTTTAAATAATTCAAGTATCCACACGGATCTAAAAAATTGTTGACCACAATTTTAGGATATATATTGAACTTTGTAAAACTAGCCATGTTGCATTTAAACCTCAAAATATGTAGCCTTATAACTCAGAATTTTGGACTTAACATTCACCTTTGTTGGAAATTACAATGCACATCTACCTTCCTACTCTCAAATCCTATGATATACCAATTTATTGGAATTTCAAAACTCACATGCATATTTGTAGAAATTATAGCCTTCAACTAGAACCCATTTACACACTTGTAATTCACCTTTGAACTTCTAGATCTTGCATCTAATCTTGTAATTGTGAACTTGATTTTGAATCCTAAAATCTTGATTCAACTATGTTTAGAACTTTGGACTCCACTTGCATCCTTGTAATTGCAATCTTACAATCAAATCCCAATATTATATTTGTAGACATTGAAAAATTTCCTAATCAATGTCATATACTCGAAATAGGTTTATTAACATCATTTCCTTTTTATCCATCCTCTTTTCATTTAATTAATTCAATTAGCCTAGCTAATTAATTAATTACATCATTTTTGTCTATTTAGCCTAATTAATTAAATTAGGCTAATTCATCTCTTTTCACACTAACAATTCATCCCATTAAATTAAATAAATCAAAATATTTAATTTAACCTCCTAAGTCATCTTATTTAATTAAATAACCCTATCATATTTAATTAAATATCATTTCACACCTCCCCTATTTATTAATTCATCTAATTTAATAAATATCATCTAATTCCTCTAATCCCCTAATTGCATAAATTAAACCTTGTTGAATTAGAAATTAAACTAATTATTCCTCTAATCAAAGGGAATATTCCCATGGAATATTCTTTATCCTTTTTGCACAATTAAAAATTTGTTTTAATTTGTAAAATCATCTTTTTCCTCAACCTAATGGAATATTCTAAGGAATATTCCCTCTCCTCCAATCAACTCACTTAGCTTCAAAAGCAAGTTAACCCTCTTACCTTTCTAGCAAGTTACCTTTGACCTATGTGAGCAGGTCAAAAGTGTGCTTGTTTAAGGTAATTGTGAGCCTTTGATTAATCCTCATCTTGCATTCTCATTTGTTGATGAGAATCCATGATCCATGCCTCTCATCTCTTTCATCCTAGATTGTTGATTAAGATTTTTGATCTCAACCATCCATTCCTCATTTGCTCTCCTATAAATAGATCACTATTTGGAGACAAATGGATCCATCTTTTATTGCAAATTCATGCTATTCAATTTATTCACATCCATACTCTCAATTTGCATTAATTTATTTTATTTCTAGTTTGATTTAGTTGCATAAATAGCTTCAAGCTTTCATTAATGGATTCCATGCATCCATCTTAGTTTGTAAATAAATTAGGGTTTTCGTATTTTAGCATCATTTTAGCTTAAATTAGCTTAGATTAGCTTAGGAATTGTGTAATTAGATCATTTATAGTGTAAAATCATGGTAACTTAGCTTGTATCATGTTCATTTTGTGTATAATTTAGGTTTTTCATACACCAAACACCATGGTTCATCGATTGTCTTCCATATAATTGATTGAAACAAGCTCACTATCACGGGATTGGGAAAGGGTCGTTGGTCCACATCAACGCGACACCAATTCCACAACAAGATAAATTTCAATGGATTAAAGTAGATGTTTTCTTTAAAGCTTTCATAAGATTAACATGTTAGGTTTTTTGATAAAATGTTTACTTTCAATTTTGATTGATTGATCTTGTTGAGATTCAAGTATTGGTTTCTTCATTATGCTTCAATTCTTCATGGAGCAAGCATAATTTTCCCTATAACCAGTATTTCGTATCGACATTCTAGTGCTAGGAGGGAAAACCAATCATTTAGTAGTTTTTAAGCTAAAAATCCATATTTTTTTTGTTTTGCAGGTTGTAGTGACGCTCAAACAACAAACAGTGACGCTATCTCAATAGCATCACCATATAGCGATGCCTGAGGAATTTGATACAATGACGCATATTTAATTGGTTGACGCTGATTTAAATATAGCAAAACTTATTTAAATTTCAACTATCATGGAACGACAATGACAACATTCTTCCCCAACAGAGCAATGCTTTGAAACTTCAAATTGCGATGCATTTGTTTACAATGACGCCCATCAATACGACACAATCGTGCTCACTGTTCTTTCTATAGAGCAATGCTCAAATTCACCGGAGTGATGCCCAAATTTCAAATTGCGACACCATCATGTATAGCGACGCTCAACTAGGGTAAGAAACTTTATGCTTGTTTTTTGACATGTGACTTAATTTATTTTGGTTATATGATCATTTATCGATGTATGACTGTGTTTTCATTGTTAGACTAACAGGGTTTTCTAGGTTTTAAGGCATGAAGCGAAACTAAAGAAATTCTCTTCTATCTAAACATTATATAATTGTAAGTACCGTTTAACACTTTGGGGCAATTATAACCCAATTTCATGCTTTATTACTTCCAACTTTTAGGCAATGCACTAGTTTTCCATTGGGTTAAAATGAACATTCAAATTTGGCTAAAAATGAACCCTCTCATCACATCTTTCAATTGGGCTTAAAATTGAACAAGGAAAAATCATCTTTCAATTGTTGCTTAAAATTAACTCATTATTGCTTTGAAGGGTAAAATTGAAAATTGTTTGTTTTCTTTGTTGTTTTCAACTTTGCTAGTGAATTCGTATGCAATTCTCTTGCAGCATTTTGTAATCTTGAGAAACAAAAACATTCTCTATCACGTTGCAAAATCACCTCCACACTTCAAATTTGGGTTTAAAATTGAACAACCATGCTAGTGTGAGAAAATGCATTGCGTGTGTTCTCTCTTTGTGTATGCAAACAAAGATGATCGAACTACAAATGTACTTACTCACTATTTTTCACCTTTAGAGGGCCTGCCTTGGTGGGAAAAAGTACTCACCCCAAGGGAACAACCCAAGCGGTAACGAGCATAAGCCAGGCTCTTCCGAACTGCTATATAAATTTATGGTTGCAAGGAAAGTTTACAATCAACTGAGTGACGCATGATAGCTCTCCCCCAGTATCTTTATGATACATAAATCCCTTGTTCTAAGGGTTGGGAGACCTCTTGAGGGAGTTTATCATAGTATCCTCTGAACCAGATGCCCTTATTACGAACCTTTGTGTAGAAGCCAAAAATCCCTAATATTTGTTGATGTCAAGAGGTCGGACCTCCAAAGTCGTCCCACATATTTTTTGTTCTTAGTAGAGATGAAATTTTTGTCATGGGAGATTCATGAGAACTTGAAGCTCAACTAACCTATAGAAGTGAGTGCCATGGAGGGGAGCTAGTGTGGTCAAGCTTCTAATCATCCGCCCTGAATAAGTGCAACAGGAGAAATCTAGGTGGGAATACAACAAATATAGCCATTTCCATCCTAGGGTTGTAATGCTTGTGAGTTAGTTTAAAACTTTGCTTGATTTCAAAACGTTCCAAAAACAAACACTCACTATCCAAATTTCAAACACTTTTGCTTAAATATGGACTTCTTGAGTTAGCCTCAATATTATTGCTTGTCCTAAGGATTTATCCTTAGCAATTTCTAAATATCTTGACATTAATCTCAAACGGGCCATATTTACCAAAGACAAAATAGGCAATTGTGGCTTTAATCTCATAATTTTCACGAAATAGACATTGTGAAAGTTATGATGTTTTTGACATAAACATCTAGTTTGAAAACATAATCAAAAGACAAGTGTTTGTGGTAAAATCAATTCATTTAAGCAAAGATAAATTGAAAAATGAACCCCACATGACTATTTGGAGGTCGATTTCTCCCTTTGAACAACCTGATCTTCCAGGTGCTATAATTTAGCCAAACTTTAAACTCATAAACGGTGAAAAAATAGATCCCATTAGCAGTTTGAGAAGCTTCACTTTTGAAAAAAAGGAAAAAAAATCACAGTGGAGAAATGCAGCAAACATTTTAGATGAAGAAGAGGAGCACACTAATATTGAGGCTGGAAGGCCCCTATTACCGCCACCCGCATGGTATTAAATATCTTCCTTTCTTCCATAAACTTAAACTGTTTCCCCATGATCTCAATAAAAATTAGGATTCCTAAACCAAAGTCTACTTATCCTCATTTTAGACTTAGGCATCTCACTCCAAAAGCCCTTAAAATACACCTTTGAGCAATTCACAAAAATAGAAACAAATTGGTAGCAAACTTTTATAGACACACTTCAAGGTATAGTCTGGAATTGTTTGCATTCTTTTGGAGTCAAAATCCTAGTCCTTTTCATGATACCCAACTCCTCTAAATGATTCATAAAACAGTTTAACTTTGTAGAGGAGAGTCTCTAGCACTCCATTTCTGACATAGGAATCGTCAAACAAAGTATAATCAAAAGTGGGCATCCATATTTTACCGCAACCATTATAGTTTGTTGAGAAAATTTTATGCACGAGCTAGGAGAGCCCAAAAAGGTTTGAACATTCCCATTCGTCCTCTCATTTTCTAGAACTTGAACATTTTATGGGTCTACCATCATCTTTGTTACCTTGATCTTTTTGAAACAAAGGTTCACTTTACCAAATGATCTCACGCAAAGTAAGAATCCCTAAACAAAGGTCAGCTATTCATCACCATAAACTTAGAAATTGTAGTGCAAAAGCAATCAACAACCCCATTGAGGCACTCTAAAAAAAAATAAAAAATTGTTGATAAACTTTTATGAATGAACATTGAGAAAATATCCTAATATGTACACATTATTTATGAGATAGAACCCTCATTTTTTTGAGGATCAACAAGTTTTATAAAAATCATTGAGACTTTAGGATTTGAACATTTTAGAGATATAGCATCATTCTCACTACCGTGGTTTTTTCAAAACAAAAGGTTCACTTTAGGTGAACATTGGGTCCAAAATTTCATTCACCCTTTCATCACATTTCATCTTTCATCTCATCTATCTTGGAAAAATTTCAAATACACTAACACTTTGGGACTTAAAACATCACTCCAACTTGCTACCTTAGCTACTTTGTATGTGAAATGTATCCTTTTCCATGCACTTAGTTGAGATAGTTATCATCTTTGAACTAGTTCATCTTGAAGGTCACAAGTCTACCCTAAAGATTTCTAAGTTCATTAGAAGCCTTTATCCCAACATCACAACATCAAACTTAAGTCAAAAGTGTTGTCCCAAAATATTTGCAAAGATCACCTCCCACATCACCCATCTTTTCATCCCACATTGTCATCATTTCTCCCAAAATACTTAGAGTGTCCCTTTTACCTAGGTTTTATTCAACTAGACAGTTTAAACATCACAAAACTCAACAGAACTCTCCCATAGCTGACACCAAATTTATGGTAAAGACGAGATCACAACAAAAGAGAATCATGGAAAAAGAAAAATTTACATTTTCCTTAAGTGATCCAAATCCTTTAGAGTTTGATCCTAGAAGTCTTGTTACACCATCAAAACAACCATCATCTCCTTCAGGACCATACAAAATCAAAGAAACCACAAACAACCCATTTGAGCTTAGTAGAGAAGAACTTTTAGAACATCAACTTTTTGAAAGTGTAGCCCCCATCTCCCCAACATTTGTAGCACAAAGTTTTACATAGAATTTTGCAACTCCATTACAAGGGCCAAGCCAAACTTACATACCTAGTCTTGAAACTAGCCTTGCTAAAGATTTTGGTCACACCTTACCATCTGGAAGTAATACACTTGTGGGTACTCTTGAAATGAATCCTCCACCTCCTAGTACTGTTTGGACACCTACCTTTGGTGTTCGTCCCATTCTCGAAGGTTCAGACCAGATACACACTCCACTTGAACTTCACTATTCTACCACTACTTCGACATTTCAGGGAAACCCTTCCTCATCCACACCTATGAGTACCACAAATGTACCTACCATCACATGGAGAAGTACATACCAAAAAACTCAAAGCAGCACACAAGGGCATGTCAATACTATATCACCGACTCAACCCCCAACGCAACTAGGGACATCTTTATCCAACCCTCCAGAGGGTTCATCCATTCCATCCATAATTACCACATCATCTCCTCTTAATCCAGCACAAAGCAATCCCTTGATTACGAGTTATATCAATCTTGGGAGTACCTTGATCATGAATCGTTTGCTTACATCTTTTAGACAAGGCAATCCTCCCAACATAGGACAAGGGAATCTTTTCAATCAGTGGAATCATCATTTCCAATAGCTCCCTTTTCTATACCAAATCAATTAGGGCCTCAAACATACATTCCTTACCCTTAATCCACTATCTTACAAGGAATGTTAAACCAAGGGAATCCTCCATCTTTCACTACCAATCCGCTAACCACTCAAAACATTAATGTTCCTAATCCTTAATAGACATCTCAACAACCACCTGATCCCACATTGCAATCACATGCCCTAGCTCTACAACTTGCACAAGAAACTTACCAACAAGCGTAACAAGCAACCTTAGTAGCTCAACAAGCATCCTTAGCAACTCAATAAGCAACCTTAGCACAACAAGCACAACAAGCAGCCTTAGCCGCTCAAAAAGAAACATTAGCACAACGACAACATTAAGACCAACAAGAAGCCTTAGCACAACAACAACAGTAAGTGGCCATTCCCCAACAAGCTCAACAAGCAGATTTAGCAGCACAACAAGTTGTGCAACAACAAGAAGCACAACAAGCAACTTTACTAGCCCAACAATAGCAGGCCCAACAACAAGCCTGAGTAGCACAACAACAACAAGAAGCTTAACAACAAGCCTTACTAGCTCAGCAGTACGCCCAACAACAACAAGGATCCTATTTTCCTCATACAAACATCATCAATCCAAACACATCAGTAACATACTCATCACTTTCAAAAAAAATTACACCTTTATACACCCCATATAACGCATCTCTCATCCCATTATATGTTCCTTCACCCAATCCACAAGACAATCTCACATCACAAATGAAAGCACTCTCACAAGAAATGTAAGACCTTTGCATGGGCAAGAAAAATAAACCTCATACACAGAACTTGTGTCCTGACCCATTTGATCAAAACATAGCAATGGTACCATTCCCTCTTGGTTTTGAAATCCCTAAATTTGAAAAATATAGAGGGAGGGGAAGTCCTATTGACCATATCAAAGAATTCAATGTCATGTGCATGGAAGTGGCTTACAATAATTCATATCTAATGTGCCTCTTTCCTCGGAGTTTAACATGTATTGCTATGGATTGGTTCTCTCATTTTCCTCCTAGTATCAAATTTTTTCAAGAAATCACTGACAAATTCATCGATCACTTCTCCTTTAATCTTGACATGGACATTAGTCTAGAAGAGTTGTACCCTTAAACAAAATCCAGGAGAAACCTTCACAAATTTCTTACAACAATGAAGACAAAGAGCTAGTAAAAGCAAGTGGCCTCTTCTCGACGAACAACAAGGGAGAATCATCATAGCCAACCTTGATCCAAATCTATCATTCCACTTGAAAATGCAATGCATCACATCCTATGATGAGCTTGTTCCAAGAGCATTTAACATTGAAAGAGCCCTAATCTCATAAGGAAACACTCAAGCTTACAAAGGCAACCGTCCTTCAACCAATTCAAATGACATAAAACAACGACTTGCATGAAACTCAAGAATATCATCCAAGATCTCATAGTGAACAATACCATATCTGTTGAGGTACCTACTGGAAACCAGGATCTCAAGATATAAAAGAACCCTATGCCTAATCATAACAAAGCTAACAACCTTGGCAAAGCTAAGGATTACACCAATGTTCAACATACTTATTCCAATGTAGTTGCTTCCTATGATAGCATTATCATTATTGTCACCATCAAAGTCTCTAGTACGAAATGTGGAGTCACCACAAGACGTGGCAAAATAACCATTCAAGGAGCCATCCCAACTCAATCTAGGACACAACCTACCTTGCCCGCATCTAATCCTAGCAATTACAA
Source organism: Sequoia sempervirens (assembly GCA_007258455.2). NCBI lineage: Eukaryota > Viridiplantae > Streptophyta > Pinopsida > Cupressales > Cupressaceae > Sequoia > Sequoia sempervirens. Next base: position 35,045 of record VDFB02128659.1, read on the forward strand.
TCTTGTAGATTAGATTAAATAGACCCCCACTCAAATATCAATTTTAGCACTCCTGAAATAATCTCCTACGCACAGAGAGATACTATAAAAATCCTTGTCTAAATCCTTTGTTCCCGAGAACATGGATATCGATCAGTTTCAAGCTATGGTAGGGCATATCAGTAGCCATCTTCTTACATTCTCTAAACAATATTTACCATCGCAACCATCTCATAACCATGCTTTACACCTTGAGGTTGTCATTCATAAAAACAAGATCAAAAGAGTCTTGGTAGATGGAGGTGCTGGTCTAAACATTTATACCCTATAGTTAATCAAGCATCTAGGCTATTCAGAAGATACTATTGAGAAGACAAAGATTACCACCATTAGAGCATACGACGATCAAGAAAAGGTATAACAAGGAATCATTGTGCTCCCTATCCAAGTGGGACCTCTCATTGCAGAAACTACATGCCAAGTACTTGATCTTGATCTTCCCTATAACATTCTACTTGGTAGACCATGGATCCATGCTTTGAAAGTTGTAGCCTCAACCTATCATCAATGCGTGAAGTTTCCTTTTGAGGGTAGATAAATCACTATCCATGGAGATCCTGAGCCTTTCTACTATTGCAAGAGCCTCGAGGCTAAATTTTACAAGATCCCACAAATACCCAAAAATGACAAAGGATCTACAACAACAAGCTCATTTGTTGACCCATCATCTTTAGCCTCTACCTCAGCATGACAAGTACCAATTGCGACAAGCATACCCGATGTCAAAGCTGTAATCCAAGATGATGGTTTTGGAAGCTACAAAATATTGAAAGACACCTTTGTCTTAGGAGAGTTACCTATTTCTCCTGAAAACCATGGGAAACCAACATCTAGCACCAAAGAACTATAAATAATCAAGATGGTAGATACTACCTTCACCAAGTGGGGAGATTTGAATCAAGAAGACATCCATGAGAAAGATATCTCCAAACTCCTCTATCAAGATGAACTACTTGTTCTTGTTCTTCCCATGAAAGATGATAATGGTTTACAACAAAGGTCTACAACTAATGTAGAGCATTGGGTATAACAAGAATGAGAAGCTAGGATAGAATGACAATGGTTTACTAGAACCCATCATTCTTGAGAAACGATTAAAAAATATTGGCTTAGGTTGTACTACTAGCAAGGTCACACTTATTGGCAAAGGTATTTCTACTAAACGAGTTGGGGGTTCCTCTTGGTCACCCACATTGCCTGATACTACCTTAGATGAATTTCCTCCTTATGTTGTTGAATTATTTGAAAACAACACCCTCTTCATTGTATCCATAACATCCTTTGTCTCAAACAACCAACCAACTAAAATATGCTTGGTATACCCGCAACTCATTGACATGGACCAACAGGGACCGCCGATTCTAGATTTATTCAAAAATGATGAAGCGATCTCAAAAGTCATGGGACTCTGAGACAACTTACCATGGGAAGATCACAAAGAAGGCTTTGACATAGAGCTTGATACAAGGGCATACTTTGGGGAGACAATTGACTCCTTCAGTCGTAAAATAAATGAAATGCAATTAACTTGTAGATCCTTGAGTGAAAACCACCTAGTGGCGCTCTCTAATCCCAAAATAGTAAAAGCAAAGGATGCATCTGATGGTGAAAACCTCCTTGAGGCACCCAAGGATGAAGGATTCAATCTCCCCCTAAGCGCAATGCATCCAGAGAAGTCAATAGTTTTAATATAAAAGGCTATACCAATCAATGTGGGAACAAAGGAAGAACCTAAGATCACCTTTTATGTTGAATCCTTATTAGACGAAGAACAAAATAACCTTGCAACATTCCTTAAAGAGAGAAAAGCTAACTTTTCATGGTCATATATAGATATTCCAAGCCTTGATCCATAAGTAGTTGTGCATCACTTAGCAGTCTATCCTAAGGAAAAACTAGTCAAGTAAAAATTAAGGAAGATGCACCACAAATAGCACTCTTGGTTAAACTGGAACTAAAAAACTTCTTGATGTTAGATTCATTCGAATGATAGATTATCTTGAGTGGGTTTCAAACCTGGTACCAGTCTCAAAACCCACTGGGGGCATCGGAATATGCATTGATTTCAGAGATCTAAAAAAGGAATGTACGAAGGATGAATTCCCTCTTCCCAACATTGATCTCATTGTAGATTTAACAATTGGGCATGAAATGTTGTCACTCATGGATGGCTTTTCAGGCTATAACCAAATCATAATTCCCAAAGAAGATCAACATAAAACTGCCTTTACTTAGCCATGGGGAACCTACGGCTGGAATGTGATGCCATTTGGGTAGAAGAATGCAGGAGCTACCTATCAAAGAGCAATGACCCTCATCTTTCATGACATGATCCAAAAAACAATTGAAGATTATGTGGATGATATTTTGGAAAAATAAAAGAAGAGAAGTGAACACATACAAGTTTTAGGACCTATCTTTGACAAGCTTGAAGAATACAAGATATGACTAAATCCAAAAAAAATTGTGTTCAGAGTCACATTAGGGAAGCTTCTTGGCTTCATTGTTTCACAAAGAGGGATAGAAATTGATCCAAAAAAGGTAAAATCCATCCTAGACATGGAACTACCAGAAACATTGAAACAAATGAGAGGATTACAAGGAAGGTTGCAATCCATCAGAAGGTTCATAGCTCAGCTATCAGATAAGACTCACCCTTTTTCATACCTTCTTCACAAAGGGATAACTTACAAATGAGATGAAAAATGTGATAAAGCTTTCCAATAGATTAAGGATTATCTACTAACACCACATGTGTTCATGCCACCGATACCAAACAAGCCACTAATCCTATACATCTCAACAACACCAACAACACTAGGAGCTCTTTTAGCACAACATGATGAAAATGCAAAGGAAAGAGACATTTACTACAATAGAACCTTGGTAGGCTATGAAATGAACTATTCACCCATTGAGAAAGCATGCCTGGCAGTAGTTTTTGCTTCACAAAATTTCAGGCATTACATATTGTCACATGAAATCAAGCTCATCACAAAGATTCATACATTAAAATATATGCTATCCAAAGCAACCCTCACAGGACGAATGGATAAATGGGTAATGATCTTGACATAGTTTAACATAGAATATGTGGAGTGCAAGGTAATCAAAGGACAAGTTATCATGGACCAACTAGCAGAAGCACCCATCTATGATAAGAACCCTTTAATATTTGAGTTCCTTGATGAATCAATGTTTATTATTAATCTAATAGCTCAATGGAAGATGTAATTTGATGGATTGTTCACCCAACATGGATCAGGAGCTGACATTATTTTCATCACCCCCAAGGTGATTGCATCCCAAAAATTATACAGGCTATCATTCCCATGTACCAATTACATTGTTGAGTACAAAGGCTTGATCACAGGTCTTAGGATAGCAGTTCAGTGGTAGATACAAGAGATGAAAGTCTATGGAGACTTACAGCTGGTTCTAAACCAAGTTAATGATGACTATCAAACCAAAGATGACAAGGCCAATCCTTACAAAAAGATGGTGGAGAATATCAAAGATCTTTTTATAGACATAAATTTTGAGTAGATTCCTCGCATGAACAATAGAGCAGCAGACGCCATGGCAACAATTGGATCACTACTAGACATACCAAACAAAATTCTTCAATGTGAATTCGTGGTAGAAGAAATTATCGTACCAACTTTCAAAATCCTTGAATTTGAATTTGTGTGTGTCATTGTTGGTCCTGGATCCCCTTGGTACCATGAAATCTTTACTTACCTTAACAGAGGAACCCTTCCATTAGACATCAACCTAAACCTTAAAAAGACCTTTGTCAAAAAGGCATCCTGATTCATAATCCTAGGTGATACCCTTTACCGTTTAAGCATCAAAGGGACATTATTTCAATGTATTAACTAAGAGGAAGCCTTAATTGCCTTAACAAAAGTACACAATGGAATATGTGGGTCCCATTCTAGCGGTATGATGTTAGCTAAGAAACTATTGAGGATGGGGTACTATTGGCCAACCATGGAGACAAAAGTTGATTAGTATGTACAAAAATGTATCTAGTGTCAACAACATGGGGATCTGATTCACGCTCTAGCTCAAGAATTGCAACCAATGATCACACTATGGCCTTTTTCGTAGTGGGGACTTGACCTCATAGGAAAAATCACTCCAACCTCATCCAACGTCCATAAGTTTATCATAACCGCCACTGAGTACTTTACTAAGTGGGTTGAAGCCATTCCTATGACCTACATAACGGGAAAAAAAATAGCCAAGTTTATCTTGAATTACCTAATTTGTCGTTATGGTGTACCACAAACCCTCATATCAGATAATGGAACCCCATTCAAAAATCAAGATGTGAAAGAGTTGTTTCAAAGATTCAGTATCCAACATTGATTCTCTACACCATACTATCCCCAAGGCAATGGCCAAGCAGAAGCAACAAACACAACTATCTTGAAAATCCTAAAGAAAATAGTTAGCAAAGCTAGTCGTGACTGGCATCTGTAGCTAAATCCTGCTCTTTGGGATTATCAAACCAATATCTACACACCTACAAGAGCAACCCCTTTCTCCTTGGTCTATGGATTAGAATCCATCTTTCCTATTGAGGTTGAGCTCTCATCATTGCGAGTGTCACTAAAGAATTTGATAACTAAAGAAGAGTACAAAGTGTCTAGACTAAATGAGCTAGAATTCCTGGATGAACGTCGTCTTTACGCCCTTAATCACTTGCAAGTGTATCAAAACTGACTGAAATAAAGCTATAACAAGAGAATTAAATTTTGGTCGTTCTAGGTAGGTGATCTTGTCTTAAAGAAAAATCAAGAGAACCTTCCAAATCAAGACAACAAAGGAAAGTTTGAGCCTAACTGGTTGGGTCCCTTTGTCATCATAGCAAGATACGGATCAGGAGCATACCAACTGTCAACCCCTGAAGGTGAACCCTTGCAGGAGCCAATCAATAGCTTGCATCTCAAAAAAAAAAATTCCTTAACTTGAAGGGTGTAAATCAAAAAATACCAAAAAAATTAAAAAATTTATCAAAATCCAAAAAAAATGAGAAAAAAGGATTGAAAAAAGTAAAGAAAAAAATTGTCCTCTAGTGAAAACCACTTCGGTGGCACTTTGGGCAAGTACCTTGGTGAAAACCTAGAAAAGAGGCACCTTGCATAAATAAGGTATTTCCATCTATTCTTTGGCTCTTTTGAACTATCATTCTTTACATCGCCATTCATCCCTCATCCACGTCCTTATCATGGCTTTTCACTGTAAGGTATCATGAACTCTTTGGCACTACTTGGCATATTATCAAGGTTAGTTTGTCCTGCCTTTCTCGAAGTAGGCTAACATATCACACTGGGGGCATTTTTCTATGCATCATAATCGAGTTCTTGTATATCTTGAGGTCATGGGACATCCTATTAGAAAACACAAAAAAAATTTGCAAAATATTGTACAACAAAAATCTAAAAACATTTAGAAAATTGTAAAGGAAAAATCCAAAACATTCAGAAAACATCAAAAACCCTAAAAAGGTCGAACATCGAAAAAATCCAAAAATTAATGTCTCTTGTCAAACTACATTGTCTCTGAGCTTGAACATAGGCAAGGCCATCATTGATGTGCCCCTGAGACACCCTAGGTCAGTCCTTTAGCAGTCCATTGTAATTAGCTGTCATCTCTAATCTGTTGATATCTTTGTCCTATAAATGGGTCGAGTTAGTCAAACTATGTGGTCTTTGCGTGTATAACGTAGGCAAGGTTAATCTATGATCAACCGCTGAGGCCCCTAGGATAGGTCTTTAGGTTAGGTTCTTGGTCAAAACTCAAAAATTCAGAAAATTCCAAAACATTCTTAAAATTCCAAAAATACCAAAACATCTAAATATCTTGAAAATCCAAAAACATTCGTAAAACTACAAAAATACGAAAACATCCAAATATTTCAAAAAACACAAAAACATTTGAAAATGGAAAATCCAAAAACAATAGAAAATGTTCAAAAGACCTAAAAAGCCTCAAAACATTCCAAAAACCCTAAACAACCTCAAAAAATTAGAAAAGCAAAAACATCCATATAAACTTTCCAAAAAGACCAAAAATAGCCTCAAAACATTTTAAAAAATACCAAAAACATTCAAATATTCTAGAAAATTCAAATTCCATCCATCCCGTCTCGCTTTCACCCACAATAAACTTTCACCCATAATAAACGATCGTCACCTTCACCCTTTGGCGAAACAAGTAGAAAACAAACATAGCAAGTCGTAAAGTGTGAATCTAAAAGTCAAAATCTAGAGTCTAAATCATAGGTAAATGTGTCAGTGAAGTTTATAGAAATAGCTCATCTTAGCATCATCATCCCAACATCAAACAACCCTCTGATCAACATGTCTAGGATGTATCCTTCCTGCGATGGACATCAATATCAGATATCACCTTTAGCTAAACTTAAACTAGGCAGGAGCTATAGATAACACTGATTGTTTGTCTTTGATCTTTTCTGACGATTTATCTTAATGACCTATTCCAAGGACCTCTCAATGATGTCTATCTAAAACAATTTAGAGAGAAAGGAATGGGGCATCAATCATTATTTTTCATTTTTTGTGCTTGTGGATACTCTTGTAAAATAATCTTGGTGCATACTTGCTTAGTTGCGTGTAAGAAGTTCGTTTGGAGTATGTTGTTGACTATTGTGTATGCTTTGGTCCAATATATTCTAATCTTCTAATTTACATTCCAACAACATTTCTGTATGTCAAGGTGTGAACAAGAACTATCCTATTTGCTTGTCGAGTCAAAGTCCATTACACTAGATACAATGCCATCCTGGTTATCAATAGCTTGATGCATCATATCTATGTGTTATATCAAACAATAAGGAACGATGGAAAATCCCTATCCTGAAGTGTGAGCACACATCCTGCATTTCATCCTGCACTGTTTTGCATTGTCTCATCACCATCTCTAATTAAGTCTCAATGGATCAAGGACTTGTTGGATCTTTTGAAGCAATCATCATCAACAACGGTTATTCATTCTTTCTTCTTCTATCTTCTCTCCACACTAACCTAGTATCATGACACACAAAAACATTATTAATGAATCCACCCTGCATCCACAAACCATCAACATACATGCATCTCATAATCATTTGCATATCACATCATACATTTTGCATTATCATTTGAGTTGTGATGAATAATATAGACTTTTTATTCTAAGCATCTTAAATTGTTGCATATCATAAACATGTGCATCCATTTATCAATATCATAACATGAATAGAAAATATACAAAAATAAATGCATCCACATCATGTGCATCCATAACATCTGCATATCATAATCATCCATCCATCCATATCGTGAAAAGATAATGAAAAATAACATAACATGGCATTCATCCATAGCATCACATATCACATAGGCATAAAGGTAAGTGCATCCATACATGATCATATATACGCATCCATATCATACATCATTCATACATACATAAAATAAAGTGAACACATCATAACATGAATCATCTATATCCATATCATGTATATATTAAAAAATGTGTCATGGTACAAAATCTAGATCAGTGTATGTATAGCAAGCATAAGTACAATATCCACGAGGCTATCAAAAAGGAGCCCATGAATGTATATTGGTATAAAGAATGGGGTAAAATAAAAAAGTGTCTGTATATCACGAAGCTATCCCTAACGGTTGCTACCCTCTCTAGCCTGCCACTTAGGTTGATCCTTTGCTTGGGGGTGTGCATCGCTCTATTGTAAAAATTTAGGCTACCTCAATGCAATTGGTACATCCCTATGATAATGTTTCCTATAATACATAGCCTCCATAATAGCCTCTCTATATAGCCACGTTGAAACTGTCCAACCATGGGTGGATGTCATAAGGCTCTTAATTTGCTGACGTCAGGCCACCTCCTGATCTCTCTCACCTGTAACAATTTGAACTCTCTGTAATATAGTATCCCTCTCAGCTGTAACTGCAACCACTTGTTGCCAAGCCTAATCTCTCTCAGGAGTCAAAACCAAAATCTATTGGCAAGCCTAATCCAGCTCACCTGTCAACGCCTGCACCTGCTATATTTGCGCATCTCTAGCATCTGGTGGCAGCGGTGGTGGTGGCAATGGCTGTTGCTGCGCCATTGAAGGAGCCCCTAGAACCTATCCACCATGGCCATCCTGGCCTCCCTGTCCTCTACCCATAACTACTTTTCCTTGTGGCCTCCCTCTGGAGGATCCCCTACAGGATCTGTCAGTCACCTCAGAGGGATGAACCATGCATCGTATGCAAGAGTAGTCTATGTAATAGGATGACCCTAATCATAAGCCCAAGGTTGGGAAACTAACTGGAAAAAACTCTCAACGACCTCTAGTGCCAGAATTGTGGGTCCCCATGTCGGAACTTGACTAGCCGCTCATGCAAAAATGGCTTTGTAGCCATCATCAGGCCTATCTTGGACATCGTCAAATTGTTTGGCCACTCTGTCCAGAAGGTATCGCTCAATCATCATGTGCTCACGACCCTACATATATCATGTCTTCCTAGCAAAGTATAACTGTTGTATATCATCAAACCATGGTGGCATTTGAAGCCATGGTTACCACTAGAACACAATCATGTCATCTATCACCTATCGCTAGTATGGGAGCCCAATTTTTCTTGTATGCCTGAGCGTGATGGCACCCCGATATCTCCAAAAGACTGGATCATCTAGCTCCACGTCTACCATTTTCACAATCGGTCGAAGCACTGCAATGTGCTCCCATGCCCAATTATGGAGAAGTGTCACCCCTACACCCATAGATCTCCCATCATAATAGACAAAATCATGCAAATCATGTTACAAGGAGGCCAACATCATGGAAACCCATGCAAAAAGAGTCCTTCGGTATAGCATCCTCTGCAAAGCCAAGCCCCAACTTGGACTGAAAAATCGATCACATCTGTCCGGGGCCACCAAACCTGAAATGATGGATGCAACAATCAATCTGAAGGTTGGCACCTGACCTCTTTATGTCTCCAAATCTATCTAAGAGGTGACCAATACAATTTGGTCCATCTCCATCACCTCTAAGCAGGCATCAAATCTGGCATCAGGATCATAGATCACACGATCACCGTGGATAGGAAATCACAATATCTGCCACACATCCTCTAGGATCACTGTCGCCTCTCCTGTTGAAAGGTGGAAAGAAGAAGTCTCACTGTGCCATCTCTTGCACAACACCGTCATCATAGCCAAATGTGTCCCGATCATTGGTGCGTAGACAATGTACCAAAGCCTGATCTCTCCCAAGTGCTCCTAGCACAAATTTGAAAGATCACCCAATCTCTCTAGTACTATGGGTCGATGCTCCCTCCACATCAATGGTGGGATGACCTTCTGCACTCACGAATCCCACAACGTTAGGAAATCATCAAAAATTTGAAGTTATTTGTAATTTTCGTCTCAAAAATCACAAATGTGTCACTATATTCAAGATTCAAACAATGATTCCTGTTGTATTTCAAATCTAAAATTGACAAACACGTCGCTAGATAAGATGGCATCGCAATTTATAATTTTTTCTTACCTAACCCTAACTTTCTAATCGACAAGTGCATTGCCAGATACATATGCGTTGCCATTTACAATTTGGAACCCTAAATTCAAATCTAAAAAAGTGTCACCCAAGACATATGCGTCACTATATATCATTTGGGCATTGCTGATTGAAGTTTGGGCATCGTTATATAGCGACGCCTCCAAATTCTAAAATCTAATGCCTAATAAATGCATCAAAATTTAAAATTTAAAATTAGGTTTTGAATCACATACCGGTGGTCCTGCACTTGGAAGCCACTGGAACTCATGAAATTGATCAGAGATGTGTCGGGGAAGCTCACAACACGCTATTTCGTCAAAGGCTCAAAGCTCAATTTGCAAGAATTTCTAAAGAGTGAATGCACAAATGAATTGAAAATGACCCCTTTTGATCTATTTAAGCTAGAAAATTAGGGTTTTTTGCCCTAATTTAAACTTTTAATGGGGTTTATTATCATTTTCACCAATTTTTCCAATCTGGACCTAATTTTGCATCAATTTTTACGTTTTTGGCATTATTCTTGCATCCTAGAACCTTTTTGGACCCATGGGGTAGCTTTTCAACCTTTTTGGAGAAATCAACCCCAAATTTGAAATTTCTACCCGATTTCTCAAGGGGGCAAGGAGTCGGTTTTATCCTTCCGCTAGGGCATCTAAAAAATCAGATTTTTTTTTATTTTTGATTTGGACAACATTGTTAATCTGAACAATGTTGTTCTTTGAACCGAAGCAACAGGTACCTCGCTTCAAAGAGGGGAAAAATGTAGACACTAAAAAATTCCCTAATCAATGTCATACACTTGAAATAGGCTTATTAACATCATTTCCTCTTTATCCATCCTCTTTTCATTTAATTAATTCAATTAGCCTAGCTAATTAATTAATTACATCATTTTCATCTATTTGGCCTAATTAATTAAATTAGGCTAATTCATCTATTTTCACACTAACACTTCATCCCATTAAATTAAATAAATTATCAAAATATTTAATTAAATATCATTTCACACCTCCCCTATTTATTAAATCATCTAATTTAATAAATATCATCTAATTCCTCTAATCCCCTAATTGCATAAATTAAACCTTTTTTAATTAGCAATTAAACTAATTATTCCTCTAATCAAAGGGAATATTCCCATGGAATATTCTTTATCCTTTTTGCACAATTAAAACTTTGTTTTAATTTGTAAAATCATCTTTTTTCTTCACCCTAATGGAATATTCTAAGGATATTCCCTCTCCTCCAATCAACTCACTTAGCTTCAAAAGCAAGTTAACCCACTTACCTTTCTAGCAAGTTACCTTTGATCTGTGTGAGCAAGTCAAAAGTGTGTTTGTTTAAGGTAATTGTGAGTTGTTGATTAATCTTCATCTTGCATTCTCATCCGTTGATGAGAATCCATGATCCATGCCTCTCATCTCTTTCATCCTAAACCGTTGATTAAGCTTTTTGATCTCAACCATCCATTCCTCATTTGCTCTCCTATAAATAGATCACTATTTGGAGACAAAAGGATCCATCTTTTATTGCAAAGTCATGTTGTTGAATTTATTCACATCCATACTCTCAATTTGCACACATTTAGTTAATTTTCAATTTTTTTTAGTTGCATAAATAGCTTCAAGCTTTCATTAATGGCTTCCATGCATCCATCTTAGTTTGTAAATAAATTAGGGTTTTCATCTTTTAGCATCATTTAAGCTTAAATTAGCTTAGCAATTGCACAATTAGATCATTTATAGCATAAAATCATGGTAACTTAGCTTGCATCATGTTGATTTTGCGCATAATTTAGGTTTTTCATACACCAAACACCATGGTTTCATAGATTCTTTTCCATAAAATCGATTGAAACAAGCTCACTATCACGGGATTGGGAAAGGGTTGTCTTTCCACATCAACGTCACACCAATTCCACAACAAGATAAATTTCAATGGATTAAAGTAGATGTTTTCTTTAAAGCTTTCATAAGATTAACATGTTAGGTTTTTTGATAAAATGTTTACTTTCAATTTTGATTGACTGATCTTGTTGATATTCAAGTATTAGTTGCTTCATTATGCTTCGATTTTTCATGGATCAAGTGTAATTTGGCCCATAAGCAGTATTTTGCATCGACAATATTACTACAAAACTCTTAAGAATTTTCAAATTCCTAAGAAATTACAAAATTGCATCCTAACTCAAAAAATTTAATTAACTACTAACTAAGTTTATTTTCCTTCCATTTCATATAGAGATTAAGAATTTAGAGTTTATGACATGACCCTTGAAAATGAATTATGAGTTCAAGGGATTCATTTCTCTTGTAAAGTTCATCTTGAAGGCGATGAAAATTTAGACATAGATCTCAAGCACACGAGTTTGGAGAAATTTTAAACAAGGATAAAGGAGAATAAGAAAATAAGTGAGAGGGTTAATAAAATTATGGAATGTGGAATCATTATGTTTCCACCTTCTTTGTCTTAGTTCAATCCCCTAGTTTGATATCAAAATTTTCTATAATTAGAATACAAGAGAAATTCAAAACTCTACATGTTAGAGGGTTCTCTAGATTGTGCCAAAGTACATGGAATAATTTTTTAGAATTTTCACCCATGAGAAATATACAAAGGTAATAATTAAGTTTTTTAGATGATTCTATAAGGAAAACCTTAATTAATTACTCCACATACTTGATAGGGGTTGGCTAATGGAGGAGAGCTCCACAAACTCTAGAATACTTAAAAACTCCACCAATGTGAGTTTATAAAATAATTAACTTGATCAAATTACTTTTAAAAGTGTTAGGAAATCAAAATGAAAAGGATTTCCACTTGTGGATGTTTCTTTTCACTAAAAAAATCCTAGATGGAAAAGATTGCATTGACTAGGGCACCACAATCAACAACAAATGGCCTAGCTAGTTAATGGAATTTGATTCATCATAACACTTATTTATCACTTCCTACCTCTTTTTTTAATAGATAGAAGGATAATCATTCCCTATTTGGAGAGAGTTAGTTTTATGTGTTTCAAAGCTAGGTAAAACTTGGTCTATCGGTACTACCCATAGTTGAAACCCAAAATGAGAAAAAAATGATTTAGGAGGGTAAAAAAAGATTTCATTTTTCTCATTATTAG
>VDFB02128661.1:0-16263 GCA_007258455.2 Sequoia sempervirens
GAAGATGCGTGGTTGATAGATTTAGGTGTATCCTTTCACATGACCTCTCATAGAGGTTGGCTCTCAAAGTATGAAGAGTATGATGGTGGGAAAGTGTGCATGGGTTATGAGTCTCACCTGAAGATCGTTGGTTGTGGGCAAGTCAAAATTAGATTTCTTGATGGAAGAGTGAAGGGTATTTATGGTGTGTTTCATATCCTGGGCTTGACATGAAACCTACTTCTTTAAGTAAACTGAATGATTCTAGAGTGCAAGTTGTTTTTTTCTAGTGGAGGATGCAAGATGACAAAAGGAGCTATGGTGTTGGCTAAGGGTGTTTGAGTTGGCACTATGTACAAGCTAGATACATGCACACTACATGGTAATATTTCTTCTAATGTATTAAAGAAGAAACCTTTGGATTCTTCATCCTCACCATTAGATCATCTAGTGAAGAAGTATGTTGCAGCTACATATGATGATCATGCATTTTGGGTATCTTTGGGTGCTCATTCCATGGAAATGAAGTTTCCTAAAAAGAAGAAAATGTTATGGCACTAATGACTTGTTCACATTGGTGAGAAGGGTCTTAGAACCCTAAAAAAAAAAGCCTTGTTGAAGGCCTTGATAATTGTAATCTCGAGATTGACTTTTGTGAACATTGTGTTTATGAAAAACAACATCGTGTTTCTTTTTACTCTAGTTCTCACAAGTCTTCTGGGGTTTTGGACTATGTTTATTCTGTTAGGAATTATATGCAGAAAATATCAATTAAATATAAATAAAGATTAAATAGAGGAATGAAAAACACAAAAACAATAACAAACAATATTTAATGTGGTTCACCCAAACTCGGGCTACATCCACCAATAGAGAGTCCAATATTATTATCCAATAAATCAAACCAATTACAACTAGTAATCCTTGTAACTCAATATTGCTACAAATGCTACAATAAAATACCAACGAAAACCCTAATCCTTAGCCTTTTATCAAGACTTATGTCAGCCAATAGAAAAATAACACTTGGCGCCTTTATAAAATAATAAAAAATCGTGAGAGGTTTTAGGGGTACTGCCCCTCGACCTCACCTTGAATCACGATAGGGAGCACACCAAGGGTGCTACCCCTCGACCCCACACGGGGCATTGGCCCTTGACCCTATCTTGGGGGTGCTACCCCCAAAACCTTGCAAGGGGCATTGCCCCTTGACCCCATTAAATAATTTGGGAGAAAACCGCGTTGATAAAAGGGAAAAATTTAACCTCTGAGTCTGATTAGGCTCCATATACCAACAATCTCCCACTTGGAGACTGATCAGAATCCACCCCATATCATCTGCCACTTGGAGATTGATCATAACACCGCTAACCCTGTAGTTCCCACTGGAAATAAGCACCCTAGACCTTGTTGTTCTAATTTTTTTTTTTTCAATCTTGAAGACCAACTAAAGTTGAAGAGGAGCTCAACTTCTCCCTTGGCACTGCCTTTGTAAACATATCCATTGGATTATCATCTATATGTATCTTTTCTAGCCTTAATTGTCCATCATCCAACACTAACCGAATGAAGTGATACCTCAACTGTATGTGTTTGGTCTTTGAATGCAAGGAAAAATTATTTGCAAGATGTATGGCACTCTGGCTATCTATAAACAAATAACTGTTGGCCTATTGTTTTCCCAACTCTTCCATGAAAGATTGCAGCCATATCATCTCCTTTCTTTCCTCTGTTGCAACTACATACTTTGCCTCCATGGTGGATAAAACAACCACCTTTTGCAACTGTGAGATCCAACTTACTATTGTCCCACCTACAATAAAGACATAACATGTAGTACTCCTCCTAGTATCAATATCCCCTGCCAAATATGAATCAACATAGCGTTTTAAATCAATATTAGAGCCCCCAAAATGTAAACATTTATTGGATGTACCTCTCAAATACCCGAGTATCCATTTTACTACATTCCAATGCTCCAATCTGATATTACTCATATACCTACTTACGACTCCAACAACATGTGCAATATCTAGTCTTGTGCATACCATGGCATACATTAAACTTCCTACAGTTGAATCATATGGTACCTTGGACATTTTATCTTCTTCCTCTTGTTTCTTTGGACATATTTCCTTAGTCAACTTCAAATGACTAGGCAAAGGTGTGCTGACAACTTTTGCATTCTTCATGTGGAATCTCTACAACACCTTTTTAACATAACCAACCTGAGATAGAGTCAAATTTTTTTCTTCCTATCTCTACAAATTCTCATACCAAGGATTTGTTTTGCTGCCCCCAAATCCTTCATAGCAAATTTTTTTGCTAACCTTTTTTTTAACTCACTTATGTGATCCATGTTAGACCCTGCAACAAGCATGTCATCAACATATAAACACAAAATAATGTAGTTGTCATCATCTAACCTCTTAAAATAAACACAACGGTTTAAATTACACCAACTATAGCCTTGCTCAACCATAAAACTATCAAATTTAATATACCATTGTCAAGGTGCTTGCTTCAATCCATATAGACTTTTTTTCAATCTGCACACAAGTTTCTCCTCACATTTGACCTCAAATCCTTGTGGTTGTTCCATATTATATATTTCCTCTTCCAAATCATAATGGAGAAAGGTTTTTTTTAACATTAAGTTGTTCTAAATGTAAATCTTCGGCAGCCACAATACTTAAAACAGTACGAATAGAAGCCATTTTAACAACTGGAGAAAAAATCTTAGCAAAATCAATCACCTGTTTCTGTGCAAATCCTCTTACAACTAATCTGGCTTTAAATATGTTCTTGCCTCCATCTTCCTCTTTCAGCCTGTAAACCCATTTTTTTGGTAAAGCCTTTTTACCTGTAGGAAACTTGCATAATTCCCAAGTTTAATTTTTTAGCAAGGAGTCCATTTCTTTTTCCATTGCATGCTCACATTGAACCTTTGTATCCACTTGCATAGCTTCATCATACCCTTTAGGTTCACCAACATCTGTTAACAAAATAGAATACAAAGAGGGATAAAATATTTTTGGAGGTCTACTTATCCTTGAAGATCATCTAACATTCATTGGATTTTGTGGTATTTGTTGTTGCTATTGTTGCAAAGCATGAGGAACCACTGAAACATCGCTATTTGGTGTATCATCTAGCACTACATAATCATTTTCTTTCTTCTCATGCTGCTACAACCGATCTTTGTACTACACTTTCTCATTGAATATGACATCCTTACTTCTCACAATTTTTTTATTTTTAAAATCCCAAAGCCTATAACCAAATTCATCAATTCCATATCCAACAAATATACATTTCTTTTATTTTGCATCAAGCTTGATTCTATTTTCAAGATCTACATGTGTGAATGCTTCACAACTGAAGGTCTTGAGAAAAGAATATCTCACCTTCTTACCTGTCCATGCTTCATCTGGAATATCGCAACCCAAAGGATTAGAGGGACCTTTATTGATTAAATAAATAGTAGTGTTTACAACCTCTTCCCACATGCTTAAAGGCAACCCAACATGCAATCTCATAGTCCGTGCACACTCCATTATTGTTTTGTTCATGCGTTCAACCACTCCATTTTCCTATGGAGTCCTTGGAATCATTTTTTGCTTACAAATACCATTAGAGGAGCAATAGTCTTCAAACTCTATGCATCATCAATAAAAGTGACATAGTACTGAGAGCCATCGAGAGAAGATACTTGAGTTGGTCCCTATACATCCGTATGCACAAGCTCCAATTTCTCATCTTTCTTTTGCTTCCCATCCTTGAGAAAACTAACTCTCTTTTGTTTGACATACACACAACTTTCACAAAAATCCATATTAACACATTTCAGACTTGGTAAAACATTCTTTGAATGAAGTATTTTCATACCTTTTGCACTCATATTCCCAAGTCTATTATCCCATAGTGCTGATTCAGAATCCATAGCAACTTTCTATTTTTCTACCTACTAAATTGCAACAACTGTTCCTGAACATTGATTTTTATCTGCAATAGCTAAATAGAAGGAACAATATGACCTATACAAAGATATAAGGTGCCTACTTTCACACCTCTCACTACCACTAAGACACCTTTTGTAACCTTCCAATTTTTATCACTAAATGTAACAACACAACCCTCATCATCTAGTTTCCTTGCTGAAATTAAATTTCTTTTCAACTTTGGAATGTGCCTTACCTCATGTAGTATTCCAATGATTCCCATTCTGTAACTTAATATTGATTCTTCTCTTTCCAATAATCTGACAGGGTTCGTTATCTCCCAAATAAACCAACCCAAAATCCCCTTGGACATAATCAAAAAAATAACTTCTATGGGGTGTAGCATGAAATGAAGCCCTTGAATCTAACAACCAAGAATAATCAACATTATCAAGGGAAAGAATCAGAGCATCCTCATTAGATTTATTACTGACCACATTTTCCTCTTTATTGCCTTCCTTTTTGTCTCCTTTATTTTTCTGAGACCAACAATCTTTCTTTAAATGACCTGGCTTACCATAGTACCAATAATCCCTCTTGTCTCTAGATTGGGACCTTTTGTCTTTTGATTTTCCTCGTGACTTCCCACAACTTCCAAAATTGTTTCCTCTCTCCTTTGTCTTGCCCCTACTTTCTACATTCAAAAAACTACCTAATGTGGATGTTCCACTTGAGATTTTCCTACGTATTTCCTCACTCAAAATAACACCAACAACATCATCAAATTTTAATGTATTCAAACGAGAAATAAAATTACTAACAGCCATGACCAAGCTATTCCAGCTTTCAGGAAAAGAACATAGAATCAAAAGAGCCCTAACTTCTTCATAAAATTTTATATTTACAGAATTTAATTAATTGGTAATTGTATTAAACTCATTTAAATGATCAACAACTAACCCACCTTCTGCCATTTTCATATTAAATAAATGTTTCATAAGAAATACCTTATTCGAAGTAGAAGGATTTTCATATAACTTCGATAGGGTTTCCATCAACTCTTGAGTTGTCTTTGCTCTTGTAATATTGAATGCCACTGATTGTGCCAGGCATAAACGAATGGCTCCTAGTTCCTTTCTGTCCAGAAGATTCTATTCCTCATCACTCATTGTTGTCGGTTTCTTGGTTGTTCCTTCCAACGACCTCCATAAATCATTCTGATAGAGATAATCCTCCATCTACATCTTCCATAACTTTAGTTCTGCCCATTGAATTTATCTACCTTCAATTTACCCTCATCCTCCATTGCTCCCACTTAACTGTGAGACTTTCCTGCAGACGATAATCTAACACAACCCGCTCTGATACCACTTATTAGGAATTATATGTAGAAAATATCAATTAAATGCAAATAAAGATTAAACAGAGGAATGAAAAACACAAAAATAATAACAATGAGAGACAATATTTATGTGGTTCACCCAAATTGGGGCTACATCCACCAATAGAGAGTCCAATATTATTATCTAGTAAATCAAACTGATTACAACTAGTAATCCTTACAACTCAATACCACTGCAAATGCTACAATACAATACCAACAGAAACCCTAATCCTTAGCCTTTTATCAAGAGTTATTTCAGCCAATAGAAAAATAACACCCGACACCTTTATAAAATAATAAAAAAATGTGAGAGATTTTAGGGGCACTGCCCCTAGACCCCGCAAGGGGAATTTCCCCCAAACCCCCACAAGGGGCTATGCCCCTTGACCTCGTTAAATAATTTGGGGGGAAACTGCACCGATAAAAGGGGAAAAATTTAACCTCCGAGTCTGATTAGGCTCCATATACCAACACATTTAGGTGTTTTTGTTCTTGTGAATGTTCCTTCGTTATCATCTATATATTTTGTTTCTTTCATAGATGATTATAGTAGAACATTCATTTATTTTCTCATAAGTAAAGTTTAAGTCTTTAGCTGGTTTAAGGAGTTTAAGGCCTTGGCAAAAAATTAGATTAGTAGAAATATTAATTGTTTGAGGACTGACAATGGTGGTGAGTTTTTTTCTGTAGAGTTCGACAAGTTCTATAAAGAGAACAAGATTAAGAGACATAAGACAACTCCCTACACTCCGCAATAAAATGTTGTAGAGAGGATGAAAAAAATGTTGATGGAGAGGGCTAGGAGTATGTTGAGTGGTACTAGCCTTGAGAAAAAGTTTTAGACCAAAGCAATAGCCACTACATGTTATTTGATCAATAGATCTCCTACATCGACACTTGTTGGAAAGACACCCATGGAGCCATGGGCTAGTAAAAATCCTTTGATGAGACATCTTAGAGTATTTGGCTGCAAAGCTTATGCTCATGTTCCAATTGAGAAGAGGTCAAAGTTGGAGAACAAGGTAGTTAAGTGTATCTTTATCGGCTATGGTCTTTGTGTGAAAGGATACAAGCTTTGGGATCTAGAAGCTTAGAAGGTTCTCTATAGCAAAAGTGTGATTTTTAGAGATGAAACCTTCCACTATCGAGCTACATCTAGAGAAAGAGGAGAAACAAAAGGAGGTAGTTCAAGTTCCACCTACTCCGAAGAAAGATGAACTACACACTCCTGTTCGACCTAATGATGATGAGAGCTCAAGTAGCTCTGAAAGTTCTAAAGAAGAAAAAGAACCTCAACCTCAACCTTTGATGAGGTCTACATGAGTTAGGTGGCAACCAGAAAGGTTTGGTTATTCATTATTGGATTCTAGTTGCATTTTTGCTTTGATTGCTAACACTAATGAGCCTAGGATTGTGGCTATGGGTATGAGTGATGCAGATTCCTAGATGAAAGCCATGGATGAGGAAATGGTTGCATTAAAGAAAAATAAGACTTGGGATATGGTACCTTCTCTTGTTGGACGTAAACCTGTTGGTTGTAAATTGGTTTTCAAGAAAAAGTGTGGTCTTGATGGTAGTGTTGAGAAGCATAAGGCTTGATTGGTCACTAAAGGGTTTACACAGGTGGAGAGAATTGATTATGGGGAGATATTCTACCCTATTGTGAAGTTGACATCTATTCAGTTCTTGTTATCACTTGCAACAATGTATGAATTAGAAGTGGAACAAATGGATGTGAAGAAAATGTTCCTTCATGGTGACTTGCATGAAGAGATTTACATGTCACAACCAAAGCATTTCATTGAAAAAGGTAAAGAAAATTTGGTTTTCAAACTGAAGAAGTCTCTTTATGATTTGAAATATTCTCCTAGAATGTGGTACCATAAGTTTGATAGCTATGTGTTTTCATTAGGATTTAAGATATCTAAATCTAACCATTGTGTGTATTATAAATGTGATAATGGTCGCATTATCATTATTATTTTATATATAGATGATATGTTGTTTATTGGGAATGGTAAAAGTATGATTTGATATTTAAAGTTTTAGTTTTCAACATAGTTTGAGATGAAAGACCTAGGTGCAAATAGGTACATTTTAGGAATGGAAATAACAAGAGACAAAGTTAACAAAAATATTTGGTTAATCCAAAGAAAATATGTGAACTTAATGTTGGATAGGTTCAACATGGTAGATTGCAGATAGTTAGTTGTTCTTGTGATGTAGGGGATGAAGCTTTTTGTTAATGATTGACCAAAATCTCCTACTGAGATGGAGGAAATGAATAGAGTACCATATGTGAGTGCAGTTGGCAGTCTAATGTATACGACGGTGTGTACGAGACCAGACATTACCCAAGTAGTGGGATTCCTTAGCCATTTTATGGCTAATCCTAGATGGGTGCATTGGGATGCTATTAAGAGAGTGTTTAGATATTTATGAGGTACTTTTGAGTATTCCTTGTGTTTTCATGGTTATCCTACTAGACATCAACATTTTGTGAGTATTCATGGATATGTGGATTCAAATTGGGTAGGTGACATTGACAGTAGAAGATCCACTAGTGGTTATGTGTTTATGATGTTTGGTGGTGCTACCAGTTGGATGAGTAAGTAGTAGGTTGTAGTCGCTTTGTCCATGAAAAAAGTAGAGTACATGGTAGGAACTCATGCTTGTAAGGAAGCCATTTGGCTTAAGAGATTATTCTAATATTGATTTAGATGCAGGACAAATTACTATTTGTTTCGACAGTCAAAGTGTGATTTTCCTTATAAAGAATCCTACCTTCCATACCAAAAAAAAGCACATCGATGTTCAGTATCATTTTGTTCATGATATGGTAGAAGATGGAAAGGTGAAATTGGAAAAGGTTGAAACTTTAATGAATGTTGCAGATGCATTGATGAAACCAGTGAGAACAAAGAATTTCAGATAGCGTTCTGATTCCATGGGCCTTAGGCCTTGAGCAAATGATTTTGTATGACCTCGATAGGTCTTCGACAAGTGGGAGAATGTTGGGATTAAGGCGTCTCAACCTTAAAATCCTAATATTGATTAATTTAACGTATTATTCTATTTATTTGTATTATTTTATTGCCTATGGTGTCATGTCATAAATTGGGACCCATCAACTGGGTGGCATCCTCATTGGAGGTGACTGGATGACACATTATCATCCCAAGTGGACATAGGAATCCCACTTTGGAATATATGACATATGATAGATTCTATGGCATTTCATAAGGCATCTTCATGAATGGAGAAAGTTTATGCCCAAGTTGGGTTATGACAGGTTGTAAGAGAATCATATATTTTGGTCAATTATGATAGATTCTCTTACAGATTCTATGACAAATCTTATTGCAAATTTTATGAAAATTTTATGACGCATTTTATGATAGTTGTAAGGAATCTAGCATAAGCTAGTATGAGTGTAAGGCCTCTCCCTTCTATTCAATAATAGCAAATACTTTAGTTGTATCTTAGGTATATTTATTAAGTGATAATTAAATAAATGTATATAGGTATGCAATAAAAGTATGTATTAGAAGAATATATAATAATTAAGACATGCTCAAGAATTGGGAGGATGCAACTCAATTCATTCTAGATAGATCTACATTTGATCCAAACTTACAAACTCTAGCCACATGGGAGATTATCGTTGCATATGGTGGCCTTCTAGTCAACTATGTTGCACATAAAATAGTAGGGAAATTAATGATTAAAAGGATTAGTGACGTATCATCCATAAATGAGGAACTTTAGAAATTCATGTTACCTAATTCAATTAATCCATCACCAAACTATTCCAAGAAGATTATGATAAACTTAAAGGTTGGTCTTTGTATATAAGAAGGATAGAAATTTATTATAAAGGATTAAAGTTGTCTTGTTATAGAATTAAGGATGTGGCAAATAATATGATGCTTTTTCCAAATGAGGAGATTGAAGCTTTAGATGTGGATAAGCTTGAGCCATACTTTCAAGATACTTTCCAAGCATTTAATCAAGTTGTTCAATAAGGCACTAAAACTAAGATATCTCAAGTAGCTCTAGTATTCTCTCAAATAATCAAATACCACATAAGAATAATATCTTTTCTTTCAATAGTACTTGGTTAATAGTACTTGGTTAATGAGATTCATGAATAAATAGTTTTCTTTAAATAGATGAATCCCTAAAAAGGTTCAAAGGTATTATGTCATTTGATACATCTTCCTATATACCCTTGCAAGTGATTGGGATTGTATGCTAGGTAAAAAATATTTTCTCCAAAAGCTCTATAGAGGGAAAACTATACCGATATATTGTGGAAACTTTAACACAATCAAAAATCCAAAAATCACAAAATGTTCAACATGATAGATTGTGGAAATCTCATAGCATTAATATACCGATATAGTTATTGTCTATCCATATGGATAGAATTTTTTTTTTTAAAACTGCAAATGTTTCTTACTATATTTTGAAAATTATTTGATGAATTTATTTATATTATTGAAGAAGTTAGAGGCAAATAGATCAAGAATACCAGATAATATAACGAGTTTCATTAAACCCCAATAGTTGGGTCATAAAGGACCACACAATTCATAATTATGGAGATTATTGCTTCTTCAAACATTACATGTTGATTAGGGTTCTTGTATCTATTACTTATAATTATGAATTACCTCATGCAATGTCTTTAAGAATTACTCACTTAGAAGCAATAAGACAAATGTGAATTTGAAATATTATAAGTATAGATTATTCCTCATTCTATAATAATTGAATATTTAACACTTAAAGGAAAAAGTTCTTGAGACCACGTCTCTCTAAGGAAATTTGTCAACACTCCACGTGTTGGTTTACGTGTTCACATTTTGTATGTAGTTTTGGCAAGGCTCTAGGTTTTTCTTTTCTTGGTAGGAAAAAAAACGGGGCATATTTTTTGGAGCGGGGTTGTGTGCATGTGGACAACGAGGAGAAACATGCAGAGTCTTGAGGCAAGTTTCCTTCTGAATCGTTAGACTATTATCCTAATGTTCACTGTGCATTTAATTGTTGAAATCCAAAAGAAAGAACAAGGTTTGCAAATTTAAGGCATATATAAATTAATTTAATCACCCTTAACGCCATGACAAGGATATAAATAAAATTATTAGTATCATAAACTTTTATTAATATTACCGATGGAGCTTCTATTAAAATAATGCCACGTCCATTTTTTAAAGGCAAAAACGTGGGCGCCAAATTGCCTTTCATTAATTTTGGGAATATATTCTCCACACTATAAAAGTATATTCTCATGATTTAAACAAGTGACGTTCTTGCCACCTAGGAAAGAGTTTCTAGGTTGGTAGGGGAAGGGTTAATATGATTGGAATTGATAGAGTTCTGTATTGAATGTATAAAACGAGAAGCAATGGAATTGAAAAGAATATGATTTGAGAAACAAAATGTAGAGGGTCGAGTTTCGTATTGAATACTAGAACTTGTTGGAACAGTTGTATATTAAAGTTCATATTTTTTGTGTGCTTGTTAAAGAATATAAATATTTTTTTGTATAAAACTATTTAGTAAACATATTTATTTGTTAACATACTAATCGTTTTGAGTGGAAATGTAAGATATAGAAGATCTAAATATTAGTGATAAGTTTAAAGTTTAAAAGCATTTTAGAAAATGGACATATTAAAAATATAAAAGTATTTTAAATTATTTTATATTCAAGATATTTAAAATAAATATATTAGTAATAGATTGAAAATTTAGAAGCATTGGAGGAAATGGAGATATTAAAAATAGAAAAGTATTTTATTTTTTTAATATACAAGACATATAAAATATAAACAATAGCAATAAGTTAAAATTTGAGTAGTATATTATCTTTTTAACTAGCATATTATTATGTTCAATTAATAGTAATATTTTTGAATATTTTAACCATGTGTATTTTTTTATATTTGTAAATTAAATTAATTTAGTTAAGTAAACTAATTATAAATAATTGTATGTTTCCATGTTTAGAAAACTGTTTAGTAAACTTTTTTATTTGTTAACATAGTAAGTGTTTTGAGTAGATATGTAAGACAAAAAATTAAAATATTTGTGATAAGTATAAAATTTAAAAGCATTTTAGAGAATGAAGATATTAGAAATATAAAAGTATTTTAAATTATTTTATATGGAAGACATTTAAAAGAAATATATTAGAAATATATTAAAAATTAAGAAGTATTTTTTAATATTAGCAATAAGTTAAAATTTGGAAAGTATTTAATCTTTTTTAATACCATATTATTATGTTCAATTAATAGTAATATTTTTGAATATTTTAACCATGTCTATTATTTTTTATTCGTGAAATAAATTCATTTAGTTTAATAAACTAATTATAAATAATTCTATTTACCGTGAATTTAGAAAAGAGGATATGTGATTGGAAAATAGTCCATAAAAAGTAAAGTTCATACGGATTATGACTTTGTAGGTAAACTTGAGGTTTAAATATTAATTAATTGGTTTGCAAATATTAATACATTTTCATCGTTGAAAAGTCCCGCCAAAAAGAATATGTTAAGGCTAGTGGTATGGAGCAATCCTAGTACTTTGTAATGTATAAATGGTGAACATGTGTTAATGGGATTGCTTGTGTATGCCTCATTTTGTTGCATAGCTTCTAGAGGTTGACTAAGTGCATACATGTAGTGAGAATGCAAAATGTGTTACATGTAAACGTGTGAGAATATAGACTGGAAACAAATTTGTCCTTTGATTAATGCATAAAAATATGGTCTGCAAATTCCGTGAGGAAGGTTGAGGTGGAGAGAAGTGTTTTATTGTTTAGAAGGTAGAGGACATTTGTAGAAGAAGTAAATTTTGGAGAATGCTATTGAGTTGTTATTGCTTTGTAAAGTATGAAAGATTGAAAGTACACGAACTTTGACCATTTGGTGAAAACTAATTTACAAATCCTACCAAAGTATCACATGTGACATATGGAAAACTAAATGGTGTTGATTGTGGTTGTTTGTTCAAAATGTCCTTGTAACAGGAATCATTTTTTGGAATTGGAGTGGAGAGAAAGACTTGAATAGGTGCAAATATAATTGATTCTTGAAGAGGAGCTTGTCAAGTCAGAGTTTTGGATTTGTTTTTTCTTTTGTTTGCAATGAAGTTTGATTCTTCGAATTTCTGTAACAATTATGTCACTTGTTTGAATATGTGTAATTTATGGCCATAAGCAAGCTACAATGATGTTGTAGTGAGAGATGTGCACAATTGCAATTATGTGATATGCAATTCATATTCAATGCTTTTGCCTAGTACATTGATTAGACTATACATTAGATATTCTCTAGAGTGGCTATAATTATGAATTTGTTTGAAGCAAATGTATACTAAGCAATTCTTATAGTTGACATGTAGAAGGTGTGCAACATAGCAAAGCATAGACAATCATTCTTGTTTACACTTGTTTACCATTGACACACTACGTGTTATTGGGATTGCTCCATACCACTAGCCTCAACATATTATGTTTCTCAAGGCACTTATCAATGTTATTTTCCTTGCTTAATGTGTTGCTTTAATGATTTGATACTAATTGTTTTTGGCGGGACTTTTCAATGATGTAAGTGAATTAATACTTGAAAAATATGTCCATAAATCCCAAGTACATAGTGTTCCATATTTTTGTAATTTGTTGAAACTAAAATGAATAGTAGATGTACTGCAAGACAATCAAACTTAATTGGGAAAACAAGTATTACAAATAAAAATGATAAAATTAATAATTGAATGCAAATTGTGTCAGCTTTACTACCATCATGCATTTCATGTGCATGACATTTTGGTCAGAGCCAAGTTACTGTTGCAACCACAAGAGATCACTATTGTAATTGTATGATGTGCATTGGATATGGCACACTTGTCAATCAATCTAAAGCTATTGCATTGAATGCTAGTAGGTCTATTTTTTTTTTGTTAAAGTAAATTAGCAAAATAGGACATTGTATATTTTAGTAAATATTGAATCATTGAATGTAAATTGAACAATATTTGACAAAGTGGTGGTTGGCAGAAAAGCAATGAACCATTGAATTTTTCCTATAATAGCGAGCAATACTTGTAGATATCAAGTATCACAAATAGAAAATTTACAATGTTAAAGAATGTAAATATAAAATGAACCATTAATTTTTCTTCTATGTTAAAAATATTATAAAATTTTGAAATTGATTGGCTAATGAGGTATCTGAAATTGAAATGCAATAATTGCAATAGTAAATATAGCATACTTAGAAGCAATAATACTAGATTTTAAGCTATTTGAAGGGAGAAATGAGAGAATTAAGCATTGTCTAACATATAAAGGGAAAACATGTTGACTATAAAATGAGAGCCGCTAGAAGTTTTAATCCATAAAACATGAAATATAGTCATATATGCCAAACAACTAAGAACATAAACGTAACATAAAAGGGAAGTGAAAGTTGGTGCAATATCAGGTAGCTTTGCAACTACTTTTATTTCTTCGTCATCTGCAATGGCATTCATATGATCAGTATAGAAACCATTTTTCTTTATAATTTTAAAAATATTTTGCAAATTGAAGACAAAAAAAGGTATTTGTATCAGTATTGTTTTGTACCTTGTTGTAGCATATGACATTCATTCAATTAGGAAAATAGATTTTGTAATCACATTGTTTTGATTGAGCTTTAAATGGCCTTTGGTAATGAAGTCCTGTAGTGAAAATACAATTGTTGATTTGTACTTGATGTAGTCTTCGTATTTCATGTTTTGAAAAGCAGGCAAGATTTGTTGCATGAAATGGTTTTGAACTAAATAATGGATTTTTCACTTGTCATTTGTTATGATGATAGTTTGAGGATGAAGTAAGTATATGTAACTGGCTTCCTTGTCACATTGATTGCAATGAGCACTCTCCTATTGGAGCATGTCATAAGTGTTGAATCTATAATTGCATATTAGATAGAAAGCTTTGAATGGATTTGAAAGTGTGTATGCTACTCTTAATGTGCATGAAACCTAAAACATGTAAATGTAAATTGTTATAAGCAGGTCAGTTTGAAAGAACTTGTTTGACAAAGCGACAAGATATTTCAAAAGTTATCGTAAATGCTGATTGCATCAAAGTAGTTAGATTTTCCATTGTTCTTTTGTTATTCAATTTGCAAATAAATGTTGGTTGGCCTATGTGGAACATGTTCTTTTGATCTATGGTTTTTAGGATATTTTTGAAAAGAAATGTTGGAGTTTTGTTCCTGAATAGTTGATGTGTTATTTGCAAGTATTGTTGTTCATGAGATACATGTAGTTGTAGTTGTATGGCAATGAGAAACTTAGTTATCATCACAAAAAAAAAATTAGTAGAGGCCACAATGGTATAGAAAAGGGTTAAAATGAATTAGTGGCATATGGTATGTAGAGATTTGTAACTATGCTCTTTCAGATTTTGCTCTACCATCTTTGATATCAATAGCATATTGGCTACCAACTCTATTAGCACCAACAACCAAAGCACCTATTGTTCCAATTGGATTTTGATCTATGACTGCTAGTAACTAGCTTATAGTTGTATCTAGAATGAAGTAATAGTCTTTAGAAAATAAAGGCATGCTTTCAATTGTGCCAGTGGGGTGATCCCACAATAGTGGTTTATAATTTTTGGCCAAACTGGACACTGAAATAATTTTTTTAAACTAAATCTTCACTTTTGGGCACCTATAACAGCTAAACCATGAGGAATTTGAAGATGATGCAAAATAGAGTTTCATGACATTTTGTCTGTAGATTCTAAATATATTTTTTTCAAAAAATTTGGAATCATATTGCACTTCTTTTTCCATCTCCCTCAAAAACTAGTTTTTTTTTAGAAAACAACATTTTTAAAAAGTGACACTCACCGTATAACACATAAATTTATTTTTTTTTTTCCATGAGGATAAATTCTAATTCTTTGAATTTTATATATGTTTTTAACTCTGATATCTAGTGCTTCCACTTGATTTAGATAGTTTTTATTGAATATTTTCTTTAATCAAGTTTTGAAATCAAACCAATTACAATTCATACATAACATGACATATAACCCGTAGCATTTGTATGTGAAGTTAATTTTGTGTTGGATCAAAGACTTCCAATAACTAAGTGCACTCATATTTTGCAATTTTATTTTTGATAATTTGCTATTTTTCCACGTAGTCTTGAGAACAAAGAGCTTGATTTTTGGTGAAAAACCTGCATTCACAAGAAATAAAAAATAAATATAATAATTAAATTAAATTTATTTAAATTTATACTTTTTGGGAAGTTTATAATAATGACTACATGCTTAAAAAAAAAAAAGTAAATTCATTTAATCCCCCAAAAGTTAAATCAAAAGTGGTTTTTTATCAGCATTTTGATAAGTGTAAAGGAGACTTCGTTATAGGTATGGTTTAAAAATAGCGGGGTTCTATCCAAGGGGGTTTGATCTAAGGTAGTTTGGTCAAACCATATTCAATTGGAATGTTTTAAATGGAAATTTTAAAGGCTTAAATCATTATAATTTCTAAAAATATGTGATTTCAGCAAAAATCAGTTCCTCCAAGAAATTGTAAACCAGCTTTGTGGGATCACCCAGTGTTTGTCAATATAAATATGCAACCACAATCCCCTTTGTCATCATCTATTTTACGTGTAATTTGGAAACCTGATATTGAAACTCCTATTCCTAGAATTATCTTGTGCTGATGTTGTTGCACAAGGTTTCCACTAATATTCATTGTAATTGTCATTTCTACTTTGAGGTCTATGAGATATGCATGTAGTACCTAATTTATTTCATTGTCTTTGTCCAATGTTGCTTTGTAGACAACAAGAATGTCACCTTTAAATGTGTTGCTAGCTTTTTTGCATTTAAGTCTTCGATTGATATGGAATTGTTCACTTTTGTTCTAAAAG
>VDFB02128662.1:0-33383 GCA_007258455.2 Sequoia sempervirens
TGATGATATCGATTTGGTTAATGCCTTTGTTATATCATGGTCAAATTTCGGGGACATGACAAATCATCTAAGTTATGTTTGGGCTCCTCAGTTGATTCATCATCTAGTGTCGAGGATTGTCAAACAGTGGAAAATGTAAATGAAACGGTGGCATTTTGCAAAAAAATGAAAAAAAAAGTGAAAATCATCAATTTTTAAGGCATGGAAGCCTAGGCGCCCCTCTCAAGGAGAGGTGCCTAGCTTTTGATGCCTTAATTTATTTTTCGCCCCACCCGAAAATTCATCAAACTCCTCTATCAGCGTAGTTCTGGTTCTAAAAAAATCAGTCAAATGTAGTGTCGAGGGTTGGCAAAGGGTATAATTCATCTCAGTTATGATTAGGCTTGCTTGATTAACTAGTTTCCTTTTAATCTTTGTTATACACCAATTGGCGGGAAATGATGCCCAAATTGGGGTCACCGGCTTCTGACTGAAACACGCGAAACGAAAAAGTAAAAAATTTGAAAATCATTGAAATTTGGCTAAGGCATGGGATGCTAGGCACCCTGTCAGCTAGGGGTGCCTAGGTTTTCAACAATTAGAATATTTCCAACCCCGACATGTCTTCTTTCCAGTTCAACCTCTTGTTGGTCACTTCTGGGGTCTGCAAGCTGTAGGAGCGCTGATTTTCAGCGCTCCTTATATCCATATAAATAAATTAAAAAACCAGGTAATAGTGAGATCTATTATAATGTTTCTTGGACCAACATGAAAACTCTACTCTAGACGTACTTTATCAAAATAGAAGTCAAAGCAAAGTTATTGTTTCATAAAGATATTCGTTTTCCTAACATTTTAAGTCATAGCCTCCTTATGTTATCCATAGAATTTGAACTACTATAGCAATTGATCTTCGTTCACTTCCCTATTTAGATTAACTTTTATTCGCAAGCCTACAAAGAAGTTTTAAATGCAAGAAATTGCAAGAAGATTTTAAGTTTTACTCATTAAATTAAAATTACACTTCTAAGAAGATAGAAAAAAATGAACTCTATTTTAAGAAAGATTGATAAGAACAGCACCCAAACCCATAAACCATACCGATAATAAAAGGTTCCTTCTGTGCTTCTTTAACTGTTGAAGTAGCAGATGGCTGGTCCTCTAAAAGCAATCCTGAAAAATGAGCACTTGTTGCCTTCATCAAGTCCTCCATTGCTACTTTTCCAACAACGAAACTACTTGAAAAACAATAGAGAACAAAACATATAATTAAAACTATATTTTCAGAAAGAGAACTTTGAAGATTCTAGAAAAGTAGCTAGGTGAGAAAAATTATACTTTAACAAAAAATTGAGTTTAACAAAGTCGAAACAAATATACCATATGCATAGATTATACATATGTCAAAGAACCTTCCACACAAACTAATAGAAGAGAATTTCACCAATATCTATAGACATCAATATGCAAATATTTGAAAATGTTATAAACTGGTTAAAGGTCTGTTTAACTTTCAGACTTTATGTGTTATTTCTAAGTGCTGTTTACAAATTGATCTTAGCTTAAAACTAAAAAAATGGAGATTTGGTTTATATCTTGTATGTCCATTATATGGGTATTACTGTTCTTTGAATTATGTGGTTCTGAACTGAAGCAGTACAATGCCTGCAAACATTTCATTAAAAGTTGTAATCTTTCTTAAAGTTTTATCAAGTTTGACATAATTGTGCTGCCTAATATCCAACCAGTTCATCAGTATGTCAATTCCTGCAAAACAGGGTGTGGCTCCTTCATTAGAGCCTTCTTTCTCTAGATTGTTTCACTTCAAAAGGTGGAAACAATAATGCTTCAATCAAATTTTAACTTATTTGATTCAAGGAATTCTCCTCTATTTTTTACAATTTTTCCCATATTTATTTTCACCATACTTATTGATATTATCAAAATATCTCGTTCATTCTTATTAGTATGAAGGTTGTTACAATCTGAATCATACAACCACATTATTCTAAATAAATTTACCTTTCAGATTATAAGCATTCAAGAACCAGATTTGATTTTTTTTTCCATGTCTGAATCCTCTCTCAAGCCTTGGATTGTGACTTGTTAAACGTGTATTCTACTAGAATAAACACATATCTTCTAAACCTTTCATTCCTAAGCCCAAACGTCTTTAATAAGTCAGATGAAGAGAAAGAGATTTTTTTCTAGTGCAAAGGTAATCTTTTCAAGGGGATTTTCTTTATTCTACAAACAAATTCCTTAAAGTTATCCACAAAGGAAGCCACAAGAAGGCACTTTTTGGTCATTTTTCTCACTTCTTTATTGAAAAAGGAAAATTTTGAATCAAACAAAACACTTGAATGCTATCATTTGTATGCAAGCCCTTGCATTGAGTCACTAAAGTCTTATCAAATTATGTAACAAGGGCATATAACGATAAGACCAAAAGCAACAACCTAACAGGCATGCCTTTTAACAATTTTAGATCAAATGGCTCACATCCTAGCACAAGTTTTGTGGGTAAATAATTGAGGAACTTAAGAAAGATTCTATCCCTGGCCACCTTCAACTTCTCAACCAAGAATTGTAACATCATCATATTGAACAATAGTTTCAAGAAAAATGGACACATAACAAGATACCTGTTGATGTGATTTTTGTGACCGCACCAATCAGCAGAACAAAGTAATCCGAAGGCTACTCCATTCTCTCTTGATCAAAGAATTCCGTGCGCTAAGATTGCAAGAAAGATCGCACGTTCAACTCCAAGGTTCCAAAATGCTTTGGAATACCTTCAGTAGGTTCGTTGTGATATGCTATTTTTTTATGAGGGGACTTACACAATTGTTCAAAAAGGTTTGCAGTTGACAACCGGTTAATGATTGGAAGGGGATTTTGTGCCAATGATTTAGCGTTGGGGTATGAATTCTCCTAAAACTAACCAGAAATATGCGGAATGTAAATGAGTATAGGGATAAGAAAATATATGTTCTATCTAAAGACGGGATGCAGGATCAATTTCAGCAAACTTCAACCAGACTCTGCTCCACCTCACGCTGGATAGCTTACACAAAGTTGGTGCAATCTTCAAGGGGATAGCAAGAAATTTTCAAGTCACAATCCGGCATCAAGACACCGTCAAGACGACACATACCAAGACGTGAATTATAACTGAAGTTAGGCTTATAAAATGCTCCAATTGACCACACAAGGCAAACTTGCCGTCAACAAGTTGCTAGTGGTATGGACTAAAACGAAGTTGCCTCGATCAGCACCACAAATCCACAATTAAAATCTACTTGCATGAGATAAAAACTACACTACTTTAAGCTACTTTACGCTACTTGAAGTAGAAGGGATGAAGAAACCTTGCTAGCTCTCCATAACAAAGACGAATTTCACCATCAATGAAAGATCTTTTATTATGAAAGTTTTACACAACAATCTCTTACAAAAGTTTTCAAAGGAAAACTTTCCTTCTCCTCCAAACTATACTAAGCTATCAAACTATCTCTCTCCTCTACTCTCTAGTTTGATCTAGTGTCTAACTCTTATCTCTAATTTCTAATGAGGTACAAATGAGGGGGGATGCCCCTTTTATAGATAGCCCAGTCCAATGGACGGCTCAGATTACAATCAAATAAATGGCTAAGATTAAGCCACCTCAGCCCTAACCCTAAAAACTGCCAAAATGGGGAGTGGTACAATAAATGAATCAAAGATTCCCACTCACTCCCAAAATAGTAAGGCAATTAATGCCCACAATCAGTCCTCCAAAAGGTCGTCATCCAAAAGAGTATTACCGTTCTTCTCCCTGGCTGCAAAATCAATGAACCTGGTAATCACAACCCCAACCTCCTGAACAGAGATAGGTGGAATATGATCAAGCTGAAACTCCAACACCATGACTGACTGTCCATGCCGTGTGCAAGATTTTCTCCAAGCGGCTAAAGCATCCTGTGTACTTTGAATCAAGCTAGAGAAAGTCGAAATGTTTTCAAAGTCATCCTGCACAAAGGTCTTCACCTCCAAAAAGAAAAGCTGCAGCCCACTCCTCAATCCATCAATAGTCACCTCATCAGGATTCAACCGTCTAGCAAAGATTGTCTCCAAGGTGTTCAGGACCCCATCAATGATGTTTGTCATAGCCTTCTTGACTCTGGCTGAATCCGCCTGTGCTGCATCAAAGAACCCACATCCTGTGACTACTGAAGAGTACCAGCTGGTAAAATCGTACCTATCACCCTCCTGAATAACTCCTCCATCAATCAGCATCTGCAAAGGAGTATGCATCAATACTTCCAGACGCTAAATAACTTTGTTCTGATGGACATGAGCATCACCCCAAGCCTGATCAACTGCCTCCATTCGTGCCATAATTCCAGAAGCTTGTTGGTAAGCATGAGCAAGATCTTCCCTGAATTTCTCTATCTCGGCACGAACACCTATAACCCATTTGTCTGCCTCCTGTGCCATCTTCCTCAAATCTTCTAGGCCATTAACAGATTCCCTAGATAACTCAGTTGGGAGCTCAAGTGCCGGAATCTCCTACCCACAAGGATGAGACAAATGTTGCACGTATCCTATCAACGTTTTATGCTCCTTCAATTTCTTATACTTTCCTTCAGTTCTGAGCAATCTGTCCTTAAGTGCCTGATAGGAGTTATCACACTCCTCAATGATCTGTGCTCCTGTGGGACGGCCTAACTCCATAGTTGTGATCACGTAATTCTCTGGCACTGCTTCATCTCGATCACAATCAACTCGTGGCACAGCTACATGAAGGGTACGAGAGCCACCCTCATCTGTTGAGATTTTCGAAAATTTCCTTGCTCTCTTCTTAGGTGGAGGCGCACTGATCCAACTTAAAAATTCTTCCATTTCAACTGCTAGATCAGCCTCTTCACTGGGGCTCCTTCTCATTCTATCCCTAAGCCAATCAGGTACCACCAGCTCTATATCAAATGGCTGCTCCTCTCTTGCCTCCACTTCACGGACTTGTTCAACTTCAATTTCATTCTGGTGAGGCTCATCAGCCTCTAATGGCTGACTATCTCCTTGTTGTACCCCAAAATTAAAATTTTTGTTACACTTAGATATTTTGAAGAAATGAGTATAAGTCTTGTCAAATCAGTCAAAAAGGTCAAAATTTGGGTGTGCAGGTCTTGCATGAGGGGTTAAAACGCTAAATTTTCAAAATCTAACGATCTGGGTCTGCTAAGAGCAGCTTAATCTACAAAACCCAGATCTCAGTTTTTCATCCCTAAATTTTAGGAAAACTGCTATTTTTAGAAATTTTCTAAAATTAGTAACGTTTTCTGGATTTTTCTGGGTTTCTCTCGAAACGGATACTGGCAAAAATTTCTAAAAATAGAAAGTTGGTCCAACAAGGTCCGAACTGATTTTGATTGGCTCAAAATGCGTCCATATCAAGCTGGCGTAGTCAGAATCTTAAAATAATCAGTTTTGCCCTACTGGGTCTATTCTGCTTTTTAGAAGCATATTTGGAGCTCTGAGATCATCAATGGAGGTCATCCGACTGCCAGGCGTCAGTTTCAGCACTTAAACTTCCAGCAGAGGGTGAAAAGATGAACATGCACGAGGAACGAGGAAGAAAGTTGAAAAGTCATGAAAATTTTCTAACACTGCTGAGTTCGGGTGCCCCTGTTGAAGAAAGGCGCCCACCTTTTTAGGGCATCAAATGTCAGTTTTAGGGTTTCAAGCCTCCAGTCAAACTTCCTCACTTTTCTGTCAGCTTCGCAGTGGATTCAGCAGTGCAGTTATCAGATTACTCAGTCATCCGGAATTCAGCGCCAAATGGGAGGTTTCAAACTGAAGTCAACGTGAAGAATTTGGAAAAGATTACAAAATTGACTAAGTGTTGAAATTCTGGGCGCCCCTGTTGAAGAAGGGCGCCCAACTTTTTGGAGGGGTAAATTCAACAGCCATGATCCAAAAGTATGCTCAATCTTTTCAAATTCCGCCCAGAGTCACGATGCCTGTCTTCGTCAGCATTTTCAACTGGTCGTATTCCGGCAAATTCAAATCAAAGACGAAGGTTCAGAGTGAAGGTTTCAAACTTGTACTTGAAAATTATGAAAATGGTTAAGTCTGGGAAGAATGGGCGCCCCTGTTGAAGAAGGGCGCCCAAGTTTTCAAGGAGCTAAATGAATGAATTTGCAGGCAAGCGTCTAACGAAGTTTCTTCATGGTTGATCCGGCTTTCAAACGAGACATTCAGCACGTCAATCGGAGTTCGCAATCACTAGATATGAGGAGCTGAACAGGGTGTCTGACAAAGGTTGAGAACCAAAATTCAGAAGCAAACACAAAAATCAAAAAATAAATCTAAGTCTGGGTAATGTGGGCGCCCCCAGTCAAGAAGGGCGCCCAAACTTTTGGAAGCCTTAAACTCACTTTTGGGCAAAGTTCATTCCAAAAGACCCCTCTTCATTCTTCGTCAGCTTCGCGATGAGTATAATATCCAGTCAATCCGACACCCAGAGCTCCAAATCCGAACAGATCTTCTGCAAAAGAGGATTTAATGAAGAAATTTGAAGATCAGAAAAATGGCTCTGGGAGAAATGGGCGCCCCTGGAAGGAAAAGGCTCCCATGAATTCGGAGGTCAAGATGAAGTCGTTTGCCTGAGATGCCTCCGGGACTTCTTTCTCAGTTTCTGTCAGGCTCCGCCGTGAACCATTCAGCTCGCCTGTCAGGTTAATCTGTCAACGGGAAATCAGAGGCGAAGTAGCATGTCAAAATGAAGAAAAGTTGAAAATGTTAAAATTTTGACTAACACTGGAAGAAGTAGGCGCCCCTATTGAAGAAAGGCGCCCAAATGTTCATGACTTAGAATATTTTTTCGAAGTTTTCAAAATTTCAAAAAATTGCAAGAGGAGAAGGATGGCGTCCAAATTCAAAGAGACTGAGATTTAGGGTTTTGAAAATAAAAGAAAAAAGAAAGCAAAACCTAAATCAAACCCTAAGTCTATTTAACATCATTCTTTCATGTATTTTTCATTATTTTTGCAGGTAGCATCCAGAGGAGAAAGTTGGAGCAGCAAGTTTGAAGATTTTTGGTGATTCAAGAATCCATCCTTGCTGGTTTTACATCAGATTTTTTTCAAACCAGCAAGCATAAACCCTTGCTTTTTTAAGCTTTTTGTTCCAGAAGATCAAATTTTTCAAGCAGAAGGCCAAGGCTTTCCTTTTTTCAGTCATCTAGGTCTTTTTGCCTTAATCTTCTGAAGAATTTTTCAAAAACTTCATCGAGTTGCAGCAAGTGCTTTTATTTTGCATGTCAGTGAAAACCTCAGTGCATTCAAATTTCAACCATTTGGGTCCTTTCCAATCAGACTTCTGAAGAAAATCCATATCGCAGTTTTTTTTTCAAGAAAGTTCAAAATCTAGGGTTGGCTGCTTTTTCGATCAAATGTCAGGGTTTTGCAAATCCAATCAACTGGATCCATTTCTAATGTTGTTCTGAACAAAACCCAGATGCCAGCTTTTTTCGGGAAAAATTGAAGAAATTAGGGTTTGCTGCTTTTTTAGGCAAAATTCAAAATTTTCAAAAACGGACGATCTGGGTTGTCTTGCATCGATATTCTGAACAAAACCCATATCTCAGAAAAATTTCTCAAAACATTTGTCCATTGGAGCACAAAAATCAGCATTCTAAAAATAAGAATTGTTCAAGACTTGTCTGAACCAAGGCGAGTTTACAGTCATTCTTCGAGTTTTCTGAAATGGAGTACACTCCTAATGTTTTCAAGTCCGAATCAGCTCTCTTTCACAATTATATCAAAACAGCTGAGACAGACTTGCATCATGTCAAGCCGGTGTTCGATCTACATGCCTTGGAGAGAGCAGGCAACACTTCGATCAAGAACCTTGGACATTTTGGACTCCTCGCAGCAGCATCAATTCCTATATCAGTTCAGAGCCTTGAGTTCGTAATCGCTTGCATTAAGCATTACAACCCGGCTACTAGGGAGATCCAGTCAGTAGACGGTAGATTGATTTGCAGTCTAAAGCCTGATATGGTCGAAAGGTGTTTTTCCATTCCCCCATGGCCTGAAAGCGTAACTCTTTCAAGGGATGAATGCAAAAGGATGTGGAATATGCATAAAGATAAATATAGCAAGAAGATTGCACAGAGATGGATGAAAGAAAAACATAAAACATTGCCCAAGAATGTCGGGCGAGGGGAGTTCAAGGACGAGGTTGCCATCATCATCACTTTGCTCAACAGGGTCACTGGCTCAGAAGATGCCACCAAGTTCCAACCTTGGATGTTTTATGCCATACCTCACATCATGAACAAGACCAAGTTCTATGATTGGCCTACTTTGATTAGTGACCGCCTAAATCAGCAAATAACAGAATACTTCCAGTTTCATGTATTCCACATGGTGTCATACCTAGTCTACCTGGTGGCCTATCAAGGTCAATTCAGAGGGTTGAACACCGAGGGATCGTTGAGCATACAACACATATATAACTATTATCCCTAGTTGGAATTCACAAAGTCGTTGCACAACTACAAAAGGGTGAACGAGGCATTCTTGATAATATGCAGTCACGGGACTTAGATATAGTGCCGCGTCCATCTCTTCGGTTGCAGGGCAGCAATGCGGTGGGATTGGTTTATCTGAGTTTCCTACCTTTACTATCTCGGGGTCTATGGTTATTGGTGCCCGCTCATATTTGCCAAAGGTATCGCGTCGGATGAGTCATCTTCATGGAATTCTTGAGGGAAGCTCACGGTGTCCACACAGTCTTGAGAAATAGAAAGAAACCCTCTCTTCACTTTCCATTAGGGTTAGGTATTTATACATGCAGGACTGCTGCAGATGCCAGGACAATTGGAGAAGAGTTAGATAAATTCGGCCTCAAATCTTACAGCGAGAGACGATCATTTGATCCTCATGGTGTCTACGCTGGCCGATTGGAGAAGAACTATAATCACATAGCCGCACTTGAAGATTTTTGGGCTAATTGTGCAGATGAGTTTGAAGTGCGAAGGCGTAGTTACAGCAGGCTAACTCTCCATCAGATGAAAGACTGCTTAAATGAAGATTAAGAAGGGCTCTCTGATGATGACGAAGATGTGCTTCTCCCAATGTACACTCAAAAACGAATCGAGGATCAGCCCTTACCACAAGTTAATTGGGCAAACAAGGAATCTCTTTCAGTCGAAGACAGAACAAGACAAGTCATTGAGCATAGTAAGGTTTTCTTAGTGCTTAAAAGGAAGAACTCCATTCCAGTAGCAGAGCCGCCAAGGATAATTCCTTCTTCTTCCAAAGCACAGTCGAAGGGAAAGGGTAAAAGTCAGTCTCAAGATGGCGTCAAAGGTTGTAGATCAAATAAAAATGTAAAAAGAAGGTTGGATTTCTCAAGCATAGTCATACAGGAGCAGCCTACAGTTGATTCAGAAGTTCCTCCTGACGAGCCCGTACCTCAGAATGAAGCAGAGGAGCCACCTTCAACACATGTTTTTGTACCTTTGACGGGTTCTTCACCAATTCACATTGATCTTGATATCGAAGATGATGAAGAAATTGCAGCAGTACCTCCTGAGGAAGTTAGTAAAGATACTACCGTGTCTTGGCTTGAGAACTCCTTAGGAAGGGTTAGGAGAAGGCCTTCATATCAAGTGAGTGTTGATGATCTCGATAATATCTATCAGGAACCTCCTAAGAAGAAGACAAAGAAGCAAGTTCACTTTGATAGGAATCCTGATAACGAGATAGTCATAGAGACTGCAGTGCCCCCAGAAGATAAGAATAGGGATGAGGTAAATATGGATGATTTCGTCATGGTCAAGGCTAATCTCGGTAGAAATACCAGACATGCAGATTTGAGTCTCTTCAAAGTTGTATCTGAAAACCTTCAAGAAAGAGTGCTTAAAGATGGAGAAGACAAGGCAGCCCTCAAGGCTGAAAATCAGCAGCTCAGGCTTTTCATTTCTAACCTTGTTCGTGGTTCTTCACAAGCAACCCAGTTGCTGCCCCAGATCTTGGAGACACCAGCTGATCACCATCAGTTAAGACAGCTGGTCATATGTGGGAAAGAAACTCAGGAGTGGATCAAGAGCTTCATTGTCAAAGGAAGGGAGATCTTGGCACAGATGTTCCAGTTAAGGGAAGGCGCTCATAAGCTACGTCAAGGTATCCAAGGATTTGAACAAACACTGGTTGGAGTAAAACCGAGACATGAGATTATCATTGCTGATTTAGACACGGCTTACAGTTCAGCAGTTTCCAGAGAACACAAGAAACAAATCCTTACCTAGAGGGAGAGTCACGTTTTCAAAGTTAAAACCTATGAGAGGATATCTGAAGAATTCATCGTCTACAGACAAAGGGTGGTTGAAGCTCTTCTTTTTATAAGCGAATTCGTCATAGAGATCCCTTCTCAATACAGTCTTGAAGACGGTTCTTACGTCGGGCTTGAGGAGGTG
Source organism: Sequoia sempervirens (assembly GCA_007258455.2). Lineage (NCBI taxonomy): Eukaryota > Viridiplantae > Streptophyta > Pinopsida > Cupressales > Cupressaceae > Sequoia > Sequoia sempervirens. The sequence goes on from VDFB02128662.1 coordinate 10,448, forward strand.
CAAAATCAGTTCCAGAGTGTTGTTCACAGTTGCAGTCCAGTTGGCAGAAGGATAGGCCATATTTCAGTGATGTCAGCAAAGTTCGATAAAACGGCCAATGAGGTCGAAGATTTCCTGAGATCTATTGCAGATGCTGAAGATATTCTTGAAAAGCGGTGCTTTGCTATTGATGGCATAGATGCACCGAACCGGGACACAATCTCTAACTTCCTAGCGGATGTGATCGAGCTTTAAAGCAGCTTTCTTCTAGAAGCTTTCTTTCCCACTTTCTTTCTATTCTTGGAATAATCCTTATCCATTCTTTGAGGATAGAAAGAAGATAAGATGTAATAGTTGGCGTTTCCCACTTTTTCTACTTTCTAGGGTTTTATCTTTCTAGATTTAGTAATAAAGCTTGCTTGTTGAGCAAGCCCTAGATTGTGAAAGCAAGGAGATTTTAGGGTTCCCTACTCCTCTGCTTCTCTATAAATAAGATCCTTTGCTCATTTAGTTTCTTTTAACCGTGCTAGTGAGAACAAAACACTGAGCCTATTGTGCCTTCTATTTGTTGCTCAAGTATTGTTCATTTGTGTTGTGATAAGCAAATTGTTGAGCCTCTTTAGCCAACAAGGAGTTAGTGAATTGTTGTTTTCTATTGTGTTAAGAATAAGTTTGCAAGCCTCTTTAGCTGCAATTTCGTATTCAAGGCATGTTAGAAGTGAGCTTTGTTTGATTTGAGTAATAAAATCATGAGCCTCTTTGCCTTGGTCAAAATCCTGATTTCGTTCTACTTTTATGATCTTTATTTCAGCTTGCAGTGAAGTGTGTAGGTGTTAGTTGAAAGAGAGATTATTGAAGTATTTTTGTCAGAAAATCTACCTTGTTAATTTCTAACTTCTCTTGCTCTGCTATTACTTGAGAGGTTAGGAACGTCTTTAGTTTAAGTTAGTCGTAGTTGAACTTCTTATTTCAGAAAATCTCAGTTGCAGCGTTTGTGTTTAAAAAACCTTGTGCTCTAAGCTGATCAAAAAGATAGGAAACTTAGTTTTAGTTTACTTTCTTTCAAACACCATCAGTAAGAGGGAGCTTCCCCTCCTAATTTGAAGAGCAGTTTATCTGTGCATAGCTGTCCGTTTTCAAATCCGCATTCCAGAGGTGCGAATTTAAACACCAACACTCCTGAAACTGCATCATCCTCTAGAGCAGCCTCCAACTCATGCTGGAAGTGTGTATCAGTAGCAGTCTCCTCATCTTCTTCCTGCCGATCATCTCTAGTAGGCACATTAACACTCTGGCCAACTGATTCTGTCCTTGGTGGCTGATTTTCCCCATGTAACTCCTGCCCCTGATTCAATGCATTTCTCTGATCAGCAAATAGAGAAACCTCCTGTATACTTGGAGAACATGTTTCCAATGGCCTAGGTGACTCAATCACAACTCTCGGAGGCTCCAGCTGAACTGGCTCTTTCCTTCGAGATTCTGGACCTTGAGTAATCTATTTCTTCCTGCTGGTAGTGGGTGTCCTATGATCTCCCATCAAGTTGTAAGTCAAAGGAATTAACCTACTCTTCAATCTGCTCACATGCCTTTCAACCCAAGCTCTGGTGAAAGTCATGACTGGAATACAAAGTGTGTCCAAATTGGCTATCTTTGGCTTCGACCAATCTGGTGGTGGAAGTGGCGTGTCTCTCACTGCCTCATAATCTGGATGGAGAACGTTCATGTCCTCATCCACCTGGTCTGGTACTAGAATGATTTCACACTCCCTGATCATACCAAATGGTAGCCTCGAAAACATTCTTTTTCTAACCTCAGCCTCATCTGATGCACCAGCCCAGTAATCCTCAATATTCGCCTTATGCTTGAACTCTTCTGATAGTATCCATCTGATATTGTTGTGTGGGTCATAATGCTGTCTGCTGGTGTGATAAGAAAAATGAAAGAACTAAAGCTCATTTTCAACTTCTCTGGCTGCTTGAAGTGAAGGACACACCTCGTTTGAATTCTCCATGACGATCGGGAAGTCAATTCCTCCTTTCTTTTCTGAATCTTATCATAGGCAACAAGTTGCCTAGATATCTCTAACATCAAGATTCTATTGGTTGGGTACTTAGGCAATCTATATGGGTACGAAGAAAAACCTTGCAACTTGATATAAGAAAACTTCGAAAACTGAACAAACCAGCACCCATACCTTTCTATCAACTCCTGAGCTTCCCTCGAGATCCTAGGATGAGTCCGCTGCTGAAGTGATCTCGTTATGTGCATGGTAAAGGCATCATTGACACGCTTGAAATAGCTGGTACTTGTTAGGTGCAACTGCAGACAAGCCTCATGGATTTTGAACTGATGAGAGCCGCAACCAATTGGCTCCTTGTAAGATATTCCTCTATACTTCGTCATACGAGCCAACATGTAAATGATGTAGGAGCCCATATAGAATGTCTTCGTCCTCCTCAAACTCAGGAGCTGCTCATGCAAGTTGTCACTGATCATCACAACCCAGTTGATGTGCTCCTTTCTTTCCAGCACGAGGTTGACATAATAGAACATCCATGGCTCAAAAATAAATGCTTGAGGGCAGCCTCCGACTCTGCTAAGCATCATGATCAAGTCACAATACTCCTACTTCAAATCATCTGATATAATCTGCTTCGGCAACTTTGTACGAGAGGGCTTGGGCTTGTTCATCCAGCGAGCGTTGATCATGTCAGCACATGTCTCGAATGTTGAAGCATACATTCGTTCAGCACACTCTCTCGTTTTGTAAATCATCCTCTCGTGCGTTGGGATTCCAAAAGCTTCGCCGATAGCTGCAGGAGTGAGGTTGGCGAATACTTGACCATCTGGTGAAACAATAGACCTGTGATCAGGCTCATAGCAATTAGCACATTCTATCATCAACTCCGGGCACTAAATAGTTGGCGGGAAACCAACAGCTGCAAATAATCCACTTCGAACAATGTTGTGTGAAGTGATCGAAGGATGGTGACTACCAACTCCCATTAGCCGACTTTTCAAAGCCTCCATGTTGAAAGAGCCCAAATTTGTATCAGCCAGTTTGCTCAACTTCGAAGTGAATTTTGACTCCGGCAGGAAAGGCTTGCTCAGCTTCTTGATAACAGCCTGCCTGGATGCACCATTGCTATCTCTGCCAGTTGCTCTTACTTCATCCATCCTGCAAAATAATAAACAGCCATCAGCAATTAACTTAGAAAAATAATAAAATAACATGGGGCTGCCAGTCGACTTTAAGAATTTGAGAAGTTGCAACATTCTATTTCATTTGCAAACCTCAACTTCTCCTCTAACTTCGAACTTTCAACACTTAGAAAGTTTTTACGTAAGCTTCAGCAACTTCAACTCTTACCAAATTTTCTAAGTTGGCTGCAACAACTTCACACTTTGAGAAAATCGTCCAACTTCACCTTAGCACTTAGACTTTTTAAATTCGCACTTCACAATGTTCAGCTTCAAACAATCTTCTTCTTCAAATCGAATTTCTTCAACAACTCAACTCAACCACAAACTTTCCTCTGCAAGCTAGAATCGAACTTCTTTAGCTGGTGGAGAAAAATGAATCAACTTTCAGCTCATATAGGCAAGTCGAATTCTAGAAGGAAACCAAGTTTAGCTAATTCATTAAATCTCCACTACTTCACAGCAGGAATTCGAATTTCCCTCCCTCTGGTAATTTCAACACTTGTCATCTGGCGTTCAGAATCTTGACCTTCTAGAATTTCAAAGGATTCATCTTGATTGGCGTACTTGACATTTGAATTCATTTTGAAAAGATTCACTTCAAATTCACTCTTTAAGAAATTTAATTCATAGGCTGAAGCTCTGACATTTAATTTTATTCATCTTTGACTCTAGAAGATTCATCTCACGGAGAATTCAATCAAATTCATCTAGGCAATCCATTTCAATTTCATCATCTGAAGCATTTTACCTTTGAAAACACATTTTCTTCACTTTGCCTTAGAAAAATTTTAAATTTCCCTTAGGAAGATTTCATAATTCAAGTGTCGATCAAATTCTCCATCTTGAAAGCCTTGGCGAAGTGTAGAAGACCTTAAAATCCATTCCTTGTCGGAGATCTTCAATACCCAAAAGAAAATTTCCTTCAGAACGTGCCGAATTCATGGGTCTACAAACGAAGGGGTTCATTTAATTTTTTGAATTTTGAACCTTAGAAAAATATTTTCTCATCAAATTTAATCCAGTTCTTCATCCTTGGGCTTATTTTCTTGCTCTGACTTGAAAATTCTCATCATCTAAGCGAAGCTGGCATCTTCTGACTTCTTCTCGCAAATCCATCCATTGTCTCAGGAAAATTTCAAGTCCTTCAGGTCCAGACGTATTTCTTCTTTAGGGGGGTGAAACTTTGTGCCTTAAGAAATTTTAAATTAAAATCACTAGCATAGGCACATTTTGAATTTTTCCTTAGAAAATTTTAATTCATCTTCAATCATTTTGCCTGTGGTGAGGAATTTTTTTTTTATCAACACTTAGCACAATTTTCCTTTAACACCTTGGGCACATTTTGTATGTCATGGAGGATATTAGCCACGCCTAGCATATTTTTTTTTATTCAACTTGTATCTTATCTTGGACTTGGCGCATTTTACACATAGAGGAGGATGGGCGCATTTAGCATGTGCAAGAGGATTTTGACTTTGAACGCCTTAGCCTTCCACTTTACTTTTACCTTGTTCAACATCAACGCCATGGTAACTTGCTCCTTGTCTTTACTTCAACTTGGCGCATTTCATACCTTGAGGAGGATGGGCGCATATCACATGTGTAGAGGGATTAACACTTCAACGCCTTTGACTCTTTGACCTTTTCTTCTAGCTTGGTACATCTAGCACATGTGGAAGGATGGGCGCATATGGAGGGATGAGGTGGACGAACTTCCATACTTAGGCAATTTCCCACTTCACTAGTTCTTCCCTGGGCGCATTTCACATGTTCATGAGGATGGGTGCATTTCATACATGGTGAGAGATGAAACTTTTGCCTTAGAAATTTTTTAAACTTCCACCACCTTGCATGGGCGCATTTCATATGGGGTGAAGGATGGAGCACCAACGCCTTTGACTCTTTGACCTTGCTTGCACATGGGCGCATTTGAGGTATGGAGGTGGATATAACCTCATGCCTTAGAAAATTTCTTGACTCCTATTACCTTGAGGGCGCATTTAGCATAGGCAAGAGGATAAAACTTTGACTTAGAATTTTTTTAACACCTTCATCCTTCTTTGGGTGCATATGGCGGTACCTGCTAGATATTTCAACACTTAGAAAATTTCTCAACATCTCCAACTGAAGTGGGCGCATTTAGCATAGGCAGGAGGACAAAGTTCTAGACTTAGGCATTTTTTCCTCATCCTCACCAGCCAGCTCAATACTTACTAAAAATAGTAAGTCCTTTGATCTTCACATCTCTGGAGCTCGGATTGAATTGAAATTTTAACCACGGGACCCTCATGACGTACTTAGTCTGTTCACACTGCCATCTCGAGCTGACCTGCTAAAAATAGCACATTTCTGAAGGTGGTTTACTATTTATAGCAACTGCCTATTTCTGAGATCTCCACAACTCCGTTTGACTTGAAATTCGAATGACGTGCTCCTCATCGGATGACTTGCTTGTTCACACTGGCGCCTGACGCTGATTTACTATTTTTAGCCAGTTTCTGGAACGCCTTACTATAAATAGTAAGTGCTCCGATTGCCTTCAAATTTTACCGGTGGATAGCTTGAAAGATGCTGACCGCAGTGATCCATCATCCGGCTGATCACCGGATGATGGATCATGGAGTATGATCCGAAACGTTGATGATATAAAAATTACACTTTTTTCCAAAAATCTTCTGCATAATAGCTTGAAAGATGCTGACCGCAGTGGGATTTGATTTTCGAAAATTCTGGCATTTTACCCCATTTTGGGTCCCGAAGCAGGAAACCCTAATTTGACTTGCATGTATATCAAATGACCTTCGTTTGACCCTGTTTCTATTGCACTTCGCCCTGTTTGTGGTTCTGATGCGCTGGGCAATTGCCGAAATTCACCTGCTAAAAATAGTAAGTCTCTAAAAACTAATCATCTTGCTTTGCATGTCACATTACTACGTAGGTCTCAAAAAACCCACAAGGAAAAACCTGACATGCGCTGAAAACCTTGACATGCAAACCCTAAAAATAGCCTCCGAAGACGGCTCCTAAAAAAGTTTTGATCCTGGTTTGCATGTTACATCGTTGCAAAGGTCTCGAAAAATCCACAGACATGCAGAGAAAATCTCAACATGCAAACCCTAAAAATAGCCTCTGAAGGCTGAACTCTGAAAGTCATCGGCTCATTTTGCATGTTATACCATTGCATAGGTTTCAGAAAACCCAGAAAGAAAATGCAGACATGCATTGAAGAATTATGCATATAAACACAGTCTTCTACTAAAGATATTACTTCTTCCAATGATGAGAATCCTCAACAAACAGTTGGTAAGAAAAAGAAATCAGCAGCTAAGGTGGATGAGGAGTCACGGGATGAATTGAGGAAGAAGCAATTGTGTTACTGGTGCAAAGGACCCTACAGCAAAGAGCATGACTGTCCTTTGAGGCCTAAGGGCAAGGCCAACCGTATGATGTGGCTTTATTATGAGGATTATAATTCTAAAAATTCGGATCAGCAAGCTACTCCAGAGGATGTTGAGGTGGGAAAAGCCTCTACAGAGTTTGGACCTGATGCAAATTTGTCTCATTTGGTCTTATTTGCTAATATATAGAAAGGGACTTCATTCATAATCAGGGCAATGGTTAATGGACAGCGTTGCATTGCTATGCTTGACACTGGAGCAACGCATGACTTTATAGATGAGGGGTTTGTGGCCAATTGTAGACTCCAGACAAAGGACCTCGCTAGGTTCAGAGTTAGAGTTGCCAATGGATATACCCTCACGTGCACCAAGCGGATATGCAATCTCACTCTGTTATTGAATGACTATGAGTTTCATGTTGACTTCTATGTGGTTAACATGGGTGAGATGAACATAGTGTTGGGCATGAAATGGCTCCAAGACATTGGAGAATTTACCCTCAACGTACCCAAAATGGAGATGAAGTTTAAGTTGAATGGTAGAGGTTACGTGTTGAGGGGAATTACAAATGGGAGTTTGCGTTCTATCTCTTTCTATAGAGAGAAGAGCAGGAGAGAGAAGGAGGTTGTACAGGAGGAGTGCGAGTCAATGCAGGAGATGGATTCTACTCGTTGCTCCAGCGGTTTGGAGATGGATGACTTAAATAAGCATGGAGTAGTTGTGCAGTTTGTAAATAATCCATTATTCAAGCCTGATGTTGGGTTGGTTTATGACAATCCACTCTTCGAGCTTAATGCTAATCTTCCTCCAGGTACCAGTCCAAAGTTGGGCAATAATCGCAGTGTTTGGGATCCCTCTAGTGCATCAGGATTCCAGGCAGGACTCACTAAGGAGTTTTACAATGTGTACACAGTGAGGAATGCCAACAGTTTTGTGTTTAATTAACTTGTACACGATTGGTTTCAGATGCATAGTTTTGATGCACACGTGGTGGATAGTTTGTATGATATCTTACCTTGTGTAGATATGGGAAGCAAACTTTGTTAGCATTTTGAGTTGTTTCCCCATGTGGTCCATGCTCCTAAGACACCTGATATTAAGGTGAATGTGGTCCATAGTGATTTTCCAATTGTTTTGATGTCGGTGTTGTAGGAGTTGGTTGGTGATATCAGGGACATTACATAGTTCTTCCCTTGGGACCCAAGTGGAGTGATCTTTCAAAAGGTTTTCTTTTGGCAGTTGAGATTGCTTGGGGACAAGCAATTTCAAGGAGGGCGGACTGTAATGTCCCCTTTTTAGCTCGTTCTAGCTTCTTGGTAGATTAGCCTATTATTTGGCCCTCGTAGGCTAATGCAGATGGTTAGAGGGTCCTGTTTGGCAGTTATCTAAGTGCTTTCTTCTTCAGAGCTCAGTTTGGTTCAGGATAGGCCTTTGTTTGGTGATTCAGGACTCAGTTTCACACACTTACTATTTATAGTAAGTCATCAAGTCATGGGAGACCAATGTTACTATTTATAGTAAGGCACCTGGACGTATCATGGATGCAATGTCGATCCCAAAATTCAATTGGAATGGTGAAATAAGGTGTATTGAGCAAGTTATATCATTTAATTATTATTAAAGGTGGCTTTAATAATAATTAATATTATAAAATCATATTATAAAGTTATAATTGCACTTTATGTCTAATGGTGCCATGAGACATAATGATAAAAAGACTCATTAATGATTAATTAATTGGGTGCCCACTTTGAGGAGACATTTAATAAAGTTAAAGTGCACAATTGATATTATATTAAAATGAATTTAAAAATGCTTTTTGGGGGCTGATTTCTTCAAGGAGGCTATATAAGCCATCATAAGGAATTATTCAATTCATTCAATCATATGACACTTATGCCTTTTGAAGGAGTTGGCAGTGAGAAGAAGAGTGCTAGGGTTTCAGCATGAAGTTGATCATTGAGAACGAAATCTCTCTTTGATTTTGCATTCCTGAGGTTGTGGAAGATCTACTGAAGGTTTGCTTATCTGTTGGCTTCATCTTGAGGTCAAGATTGTGCCTAATAGTGAAAATTTTGGAAGGATTTGAAAGTTTTCATTGAAGAATATCAAAGTCTATCATCTGTTGTTAATGATGGGGCTGTAACTACAAATCCGGGTGGATTTCATCTGATTTTCAGACTTAATTCATCACTGCATCTATATTTTAAAAAAAATACAAAACATATATATATCTTTCAAAAACACCCAAGAACACATCATTTGCATTTGAAAGACGATAGCAAGGACAAGAGGGTTCTTACAGAGAACAAACAAACCCATACCAATACACTTCAACAATCATGGAAGACTATGCAAAACACACTTTAAACAAAGAAAAAGAAAACATTCTTTCAATATGTTACACCTATGGGCCAAAAACAAAAAAATTCACGAGGGAGTAAGGTGTGGTATTGCCATGTTTGCAAAAAAGAATTTAGGGGTAGCTACACAAGGGTAAGGTCTCATTTTTTGGGTGAGGCGGGCCATGGAGTTAGAATGTGTCCTGAGTTAAAAGATGATGAAGCATTAGAGTGCCAAAGAATTCAAATAGAGTTGGATGGTGGGGTTCAAGGTGGGTCAACTTCTTTCCCAAGTGCACAATCATCTATGCCTAATCCTATGCTTTCCACAATTGGTAGTAGTGGAGTTTCCTCAAGAGGAAAGAGGAAGGTGAGTGGTAGTGGGAAGGGAGCTTCAATTGATTCTATGTTTAATAACCAAACACGAGAAGCCACTGAATCTTCTATTGCCAAATTCTTTTTGCCCATGCCATCCCATTTCATGTGGCATGTTCATCTTATTTCAAACAAATGGTGAAAGATATAGCCACTATTGGTCCTTCATTCATACCCACTGGAGATCGTAAGCTATGCACCACCCTCTTAGACAAAGAGTACTCCAAAGTTAATGTGTTAATGGAGGAGATGAGGCAAATGTGGATGAGGACGGGGTGCTCTATAGTGATGGATGGGTGGACTGATGTTAGACATTGGCCACTCATCAATGTCATAGTCACATTCCCTACTGGTTCTTATTTTCTTAGAGCCATAGATTGTTCAGGGAGACGTAAGGATGCAAACTTTCAGTTTTCCATTTTGAGAGATGCCATAGAGGAGGTTGGGGCTGCTAATGTGGTGCAGGTGATCACCAATTTAGCAATTGTGTGCAAATCGTCTAGTTTGATGGTGGAGGGTACTTATATGCACATATTTTGGACACCATGTTGTGTTCACGCATTGAACAATGCATTGAAATACATAGGGAAATTGGATTGGGTGAAGCAAGCGGTGGTGGAAGCTAGAGATATTCAAATGTTCATTTGCAATCAGCACACCTCACTTGCTCTCTTCAGATCATTTTCAAAGGAGTTTCTCAAACCTATTGAGACTGTTAGAAATTTGAAATAGATTGAATAACCCAAGAAACTTTTTAAGAGAAAATCAAAGCTACATAAACTGGAAAAACATAAGAATGCAAACCAAGACTCTGAGAGATTATGCAATGTCGATGTGACAATATTGCATTAAGAGCTTCAAAGCTGAAAAGATACAAAGCAAGATGCTCGAATGGATGCAAATACAAGCTAGGTAGTGAGTTTATATAGAACTTAAGAGAGGAGGTAGGTGGCAAATCCAACTAATAGGAATCAACCACAAAAAGTGGACCACCAAAAGTGGAAAGCGGTGTAATATCCCTTGATAATTTTCGTATCAAAATGTTGATTATATGCTCAAGGAATATTGTCAAACACTTTGTATGTGAAGTTGTAGCTTGCTGATATGATTTTCAGTTTTCTATGTATGCTCTTAAAATCAAGTAGAAATGATGCAAATGCTTGGAAATGAATGTCAAAGGATCTAACAATAAGCTGAGAATGAAATGCACTTATTTTTATTTTTTTCATATGCAAATACATGAGTTCCTAAGGCAAAATGCATACCTACAGCCAAGAAGCATTTTCGCAAGCACTTGGCATGCAAACTATTATGTCAATCATAGACATGTACATTACATCAGAATTTGATATGCACCTTATAGCTCCTTAATTGATTGCAGTCTTAAGCACAATGCTGATATGATAAGCCAAGACTCTTGGCTCTACAATGAAAATCTAACACAATACCAATTTGCATGAATACCGACTTCTTGTATATATAACAATGTTACAAATGCAATCTCAAGACTATAACATGACTATAATTACAATGCCAAAGAAATGAATGAATCAGCAACTCATGCCTATATGCAAATATGGATAAAAATGCAAATTAGAAGAACCTGATATAAGAAGGCTGCCAATATAAACTGATTTGATTCTCCTTGCACTTGATGTTTTTGGCCTCAAGGATGCAGCGCCTTGTCTCCTAATTGTCCAACAATGCTTACTGAATTTTATCAGATTTTTATGTGCCTTCCTTGATCAAAATCGTCCTCCTAGAAGAGGGCTGCCCCTATTTCTTGATGCTGAGTCAAACTAAAAATATTTGCAACTGTTATTGATGCTCTTTAATGCCAAGAATGATCGCCTAGCTCTTAGCATTGGATCGAACCATTACCCATGAGAAATCGATGGAGTATGAGACCTCCATAAGCAAAATCATGGGTTCCCAGCTTACAGCAATTAACTGTAAATGATGAACAGTAGCACCAAAAATCATCATTCTTATTAATGCAATCATCAATGCTAAATTTCCAATCTCCTAAAATCGAATTATCACAATTTGGCCTTTGGCTACAAAATTGTAATAATGTGAAAGACTGAGATATCTCTCACCCGAATGGCTGCAACCCTTCAGTAGATATTTAACTGCCTCAGTTATGCAAATCAATGGGAGTGATCGTCCCCATAGATCTCAATGTCGAACTGCAGAAACCCAAGGCTTCTCCACAACGAACATATCAAGAAAATATCAAAATGTCCTAGATGATTAGAAGCAAAGCCCACGCCCCCTTAATATAATTTTCTTCTCTTGAGGTCAGCCCATCTAGAATCTTCTAATAAATCATTAATAATTATTATTTTATTTGCACTTTATAATTATATAAGAATACCACTTTAGAATTCATTAAGTGAAAACATGATGGCAAAACAATTGGTTTCCCAACATCCAGATAACACATTATGTTTTCCAACATTCGGCATAACATAGAAACCCCCTTATAACTACTGAATCCAGGAGAATCCAACCATTGACTAGGTAACTGCCTGAAAAAGACCCCCTAACAACGCACATTAGCCTATGAGGATCAAGAATAGGCTAAAACCATCCACAAACAACATCAGGCTAAAAAGGGAACATTACAAGTAGTCTCACCCTTTAAGGAAGGGGAGACACCTCATCACTTATCTCCTAATTATTAAATAATAAACTCACTTTACTATCCTAAGCAAGCTTAATTAAGTATAGGAAAAACCTAGCACTAAGGGAAAATAAATTAACCCACTAGAAAAATAAAAACCTACACTAACACCCCCCTTTAAGCACAGCTTAGGAGGATGTAAAAGATGATGGGTCCCGACAAATGAAGCCATGTTAGGTACCCATGTACATATAAAATTCCCCCCAAAGAAGAAGAAGCCCCATCCCAAAAAAAGGAAGTATGCCCCCCCATAATAGAGAGAGAAATGAAGTGGAAGGACAATGAAGCCCCCCCAAAGAGATCCAATGGTAGATGCTCGAAACTGGATGTAGAAGATGGTCCACGATCGTCAAACAACATTCCTCCCCTTAGGAAGAAACAAAACCAAAGGTGTGTGAGCTATCTCCCCGCTCTTGAAAGGAATATGTAGGAAGAAAATTCAAGATGTATGGAGTCTCTGAACTCCACTCAAGTGTCCCCATGTCAATGTTGAAGGCTCCCACAATCAAATCTGGCATTCTAGGCCACACCGCTGAAAATGAAAACTCAGAATCTCCTAAAGACTGATTTAGAATACCATCCAAAGACTCAAGTATCTCCTCTGAAGATGTATCCTCCAAATGTTGATCCAAAGTATCCACACTCATGTCAAATTGTGATGAATGATCATGTAGAGATTGAACAAGAGGGTCAAAGTGTTCCCTCACAACAACTGAAGAAGAATCAATTTCATCAAAAAGAAGATGAACACACTCGATAGTGTCTCCCAAATCTGGAATACTTGTCTCCATAAACAAGTCTGGACTGTGGAAACAAAATGTTACTAAAGTCTGAAATACCTATCAAGAGATCATCCCAAGCTAAATCAGGAAGACTATGGATATCCTGCTACAAGAAGTCACTGGAAGCTTTCGAAGAAGCAACTCTAAACTCTGAAGTAGCAACAGTAGATGCAAGGACAAAAGAGTGGTCCTCAAAGAGAAGTCGTATGTCCTCAATAGTTTCATCTAGAACCAAAATTAGGGACTCTACAAACAAACAACAGATTTCTAGTAGAAATTGATCCCAATGAACCAAATCTAAAGGGCATAAATGATCCTGCTGCAATGTATCACTGGAGGCTCTCGACGAAGCATCTCTGGAATCTGAATCTGCAACAGGTGATGTTGATGTAATCTCAACATGAGGATGCGAAGCAAGAGAATTTTTTATGTCATCTGAACATTCAAGACGTGCATAATACTTAAGCTCCTCTAAAGTATCCTTATCATAGGGTATATTATCTACATCATCAAGTGGAATGAGGCAATCTGCAACATGATCATCTGGGAGTGGAGAAACATGAGGTTCTCCAAACATCTCCCAAATCTTGGTCCAAACTGTACGAGGACATTCAATGCCCACTATAGACAACAGAGTGTCATAATCAACATGGCAACTAATTATTCCTATTACATGATCAATTCTATTACCCCAAACATTCTTCTTATCAGGTGTGTCTGGTTCAGGCATGAGTCCATAAAGGTAAGGCAAAAGTTTTAGCCATCTGAGATGGGTTAAAATGTCTTTTTTCCAAAACTCATAATTAACATTATCCAAAACTATCACAAAAGGATGAGTAGAAAAACCCATGATACAATCCCCAAATGATTACAAAAGAACACCAAAAGAAGAATATCAATACACTCCCACCTTTTTCAATAGTATCAAAGATCACCCCCCCAGATATTATAAAGTTGGCACTTTATAATTTAATGCATTTACAAAGCCTTTTCCAAGATACAATGGTCAATAGACTCAAAATAGCCAAAATTACAAATTCTGATACAAAATGAACTTGAGACAAAATCTGGAAAAATTAGCCTTATGGATATGTAGTTCTCTTCAAGACCTTTCCAATGCCTATTTGTTTCTGAAAATCAGAGCACCACGGCGAAAGTTATTGCTTGTTGAAGAAATTAGCACAAGACAGCTTCAACTTGAAATATGTTCAACCAAGAGCAAAATGACGCGCAGCACTTTTTATATAGAAATTTTCTTCAGATTTGTGCAAGATATGCAAAATCTAAAAGATACCCAGTTGAGATTTCGACCCTGACTACAAAACCCAGAAATCGTTTTTCTTACAAATGAGCGGATGTTGGATTTCTAAAGCAAAAAAAAAGCGACTTCAATGAAAAACGGATTTCTTCAAACCCCCGCCTGCAACTATGTCAAATGATCTCCAATTTGGATGAAACAAAAGGCAAATCTGACTTTCTCGAGCCTTTTAGACGCATTGGAACAGTCAAAAATACCGCTAGTATAACCAGAAATACAACAATCACCCAAATCTCACAAAACACATATGCAAAATAAAGAGGTAATTAAATCTTTGCAAATCCTTTCTAGTTCTCTAGATCTTTCAAGAACACAAGAGAAGAGCATACGGGAATTTACAAGATTTTTTACAAGAAACTCAATCTCTCAATCAAGAATCTAAGAACTTAGATTTTTCAAAACAAAAGTTGATACCATGTTAGAAATCTAAAATAGATTGAATAACCCAAGGAACTTTTTAAGAGAAAATCAAAGCTACATAAACTAGAAAAACATAAGAATACAAAACAGGACTCCGAGAGATTATGCAATGTCGATGTGACAATATTGCATTAAGAGCTTCAAAGCTGAAAAGATACAAAGCAAGATGCTTGAATGGATGCAAATACAAGCTAGGTAGTGAGTTTATATAGAACTTAGAAGAGGAGGTAGGTGGCAAATCCAACCAATAGGAATCAACTACAAAAGGTGGAGATGGACCACCAAAAGTGGAAAGTAGTTCCACCCTTTAAGGAAGGGGACACCTCATCACTTGTCTCCTAGTTATTAAATAATAAACTCACTTTATTATCCTAAGCAAGCTTAATTAAGTGTAGGAAAAACCTAGAACTAAGGGAAAATAAATTAACCCACTAGGAAAATAAAAACCTACACCAACAGAGACAAGGTATGCCACTCATTTTGTTCCACTTTCAATTTTTCAAATTTTAAAACTTCAAAGTTCAAACATTTCAATTTGTAATCATAATTTGATTTTGTTTTAATGAATCGTTGAATCAATGAATGTAGATATTCCCAATACTTCATCTTGTTGGAGAGGATGCTAAAGGTGCATGAGCCTCTACAAGCAATGATGGTCAATGGAGAGTGGACTAGATGGCGTAATTCAAGTTTTTATCAAGGAAAGACCATCAAACAAAAGATCCTCAATGATGATTGGTGGTCCAATGTGAGGTAAGACATATTAGATTACTGATTTTCATATTAAATTTCTGATTTTAATATTTTAATTTTATTGTCCAATGTTCCAACTTTTGAAGTTTCTAGCATGTCAATTAACTTGTCAATTAATTATTTTGAACTTTTTGTTTGCATTTTGCAGATATATTTGCTCCTTCATCTCACCTATTGTGGATGTCCTCCAATCTGCTGATACAGACTCTCCTAGTCTTGGAGAGATATATGAGACATTTGACAGTATGCTTGGGAAGATCAAGCAAACTATTTTGGCAAAGGATCCCACTTCGGATTTATATGAGCAACACATTAAGCCCATTGTGACGTGGAGGTGGAATACAATGAACACCTCGCTTCATATGGCTACCTTTGCTCTAAATCCCAAATGGTATACACCAAGGGATGGTAGGGTGCCTCCATGCAATGACCCTGAGGTTTTAGATGGGTTCACATGGGCCATTGATAAGATGTATTCAGTAGAGCAGGCTTCACTACTTCAGACAGAATTCCTAGACTTTGCAAATCTTCGTGGCCCAAACTTGAGTAAACCACAGGCGAGGTTGGATAGAGCTATATTAGCTCAAACGGACCCTATTGGATGGGGGACATTTCATGGGAGGGATAGACTGCAGTTGAAGATACTTGCTACTTGCCTTCTTGCACAGGTTGTCAGTTCCTCTACTGCAAAGAGGAATTGGTCCACATATAGCTTTATCCACTCCCTCAAGAGGAATAGACTTACATCTAGATGAGGAAAGAAGCTAGTGGTCGTTCATAGTGCTCTTTGGCTTCAGGATCGGCAGACTCCAGAGTATAGACAGACTCCAGCTCTACAATGAGATATTGATCCCGAGGACGTGGCCCAGGTAGATGAGGAGGAGACAGCTGAGGGTTTCGTTGGGGTTTCGTTGGTTGAGGCTGAGGTGGACCATCACAGTGGCAGTGACTCAAAGGATGACTCTGATTTTGATACAGTTATGGGAGATCTTGCAGATTAGGGGCAGCAATGCTACTGCTCTTTTTTTATTGTATTTTGATTTTCATCTCATACTTTAAAAACTATATGGCAGCAATGTAGCCTTTGGGCATTTTGATATAAGTTTATAAATTATAACTTGGAGGTTGTTTCATGATTCATGTATGTTAATTTTGAATTTTGAAAACGTATTGAGTATTGACAAATAATGTTGAACACAAATGTTATATGTTAAGGTTCTATAATGTATATTATACATGCCTTATCCATGTTTTCATATAAATATTTAAAATTTTCCCTATGTTTTGTATAGCCGTCCCCCCACCATCCCCAAATTTGGCCTCAAAATTCGAAAACTTGGGGACTTGTCCTGCTGTCCCCTGTCGTCGCCATCCCGGAAACTTGGGGTAACACTTTATGACTCAACTACATCCCCTAGGATATGTCATGAAGGATTAAATTGGAAACACTTTGGTTATTCATATTATTTAATAAAAAGGTATGCACGGCCCAAAAGATCACAACAAACTATAAATCACAAGGAAAAAAACTCACTGAACCATTAAGCACAAGCCAATGCACTAGAAAAGGTGGATTATCCCAAGCACAAAGATTAGACCATGCAAAGGACTCACCCAAGGCAGTATCCAAAGCCGTCCAACCATTCTTAGCATCCTAAATCGAAAGAGGCATGAGCACACCCCACCAAAGAGGTAGAGGTACACTAGCTCCAGAGTTAACACCGCTCTAGGCATGAGAAGGCGACCTGAAAGGCCATGCAGCAGCATTTCCATGTGGTGAGGGGATCCAACCCCTCCACTAAAAACAGGGAAAAAAAGGGTTGCAGCTATGTGAATGGATCCTCCACCATGGCACTAGTGGTGATGAGTTTTAAGGGAGGTTATACTGCATGGAGCACTCTTAAGAAGGCCCTCGAGGTATTGAAACTTTAAAGCCACGTTCAGCCTGTGGCTGTGTCTGGAAGTAAACAGAGTTGAGCACAAGAACTTTCTATTCAAAGCTTGGCTACATTGATCACAAAGTGGCACAGGGTCTGGTCAAGGGAATTTCTCACCCTAATTCGAATAGCCAGCTTTTTAATGGGCACTCAGGTAACAGAGGATTTTAATTTGTGTTTCTGTTGGTTATGATCATTCAGTTTCGGGTCTTTTTGGCTATGTCGCTACCGGTTTACCGGTAGGACTGAGATTTCTCATTTAACACCTTTAGTAATTAACTAATTATGATGTTATGCTTAGTTTAAATGGTAGCTTTAGCTTCTTATTTTATTTGTTAAACTTAGCTGCCTAGTACTTTTGAAGAGTTTGTTTTTTATTGGATAAAAGCAATAAAAATTACATAGATCATCAACAAGGCTGACTAGTACTTTTGAGTTGTTAGATTATGTACGCTATGTTACACCAGCAAGAAAAACTACCAAATTATTGCAAGACATTTCTAATATTTTTATTTTTACAGATCTTTCAATAAAAATAAATAAATAAACCAAACAAGAGCAACTACAATTCCTGGAGATATAATATTTTCAATTTCAATTAATACCAATTAAGATTCAGAAAGCAAAATATAAACTAAAAGTACCTTGAAATTCCTACAATTGCCAGCAGATTGAAAACGGGGGACAATAACCCTTCCTGTGATGATGTTGGAGTCTGCTTGAATCTTTTCACAGGCATGAGAAAGATGATTTAAGTTGGTATGAATCTGAGAACGTCAAGATCATTTTCCACAAGATGTGGAAATCAAAAGAGGAAAAGTATTGTAGTACTGCAGTAGAAGAGACGCAAACGAATCTTCAAAATTAGGTACATAAACATTAAAGAAACAGACCAGAAGAAAGATTAATTTGGATATAAACGAATTTGTTTCCTTAAAAACCTTGTTTTTTAAATATAAATATGGCAATTAGGTAGATGGACGTATGTGTCTGTCAGAATTTTCTTCAAATAATCTCCGACGAAAGAAAACTGTTGAAAGTGTGGCACTGTGGAGCATGGAAGATTAGGCTATATATGATATGTTGGTTTGAACTGATCATGATTAATAATTAATAACAATCTGCTTTTTAACATTTTTTAAAAAAAATGTGAGTTGTGCGAAATTTTAATATAGAGAAATCAATACGGTCAACCGTTCCAGTTCTTAAGCTGAGACGTCGTACCTATTTTGAGCTCATCTTTCTCCGGCGTTTACCCCAAGTCTTTGGGCGGACCCTCAAATAGAGACAGTAACTATGGGTTGATAGTACGGCAAGATAGATGGTAAAAGAAATTAATTTATCAAAATTATTAAAAACGAATTTTTTTAAAAAATATTTTATTGATAAACAGAAGGTATTTTCGACAGTGTGGATACTAATATCATAAAATATTTTATATTAAAATAATTTAATTTTTTTTTTTTTATTTTATATATTTGAAATATAAAATGGGGTTGGTTTTATTTTTATTTTTTTCTTAATAGATTTATTAAAGGATATCAATTTTTTTAAAAAAATTATATACATAAGTATCTAATTAAATTCATTTATTTAATAAATAAACAAAGATTTCATTATCTTTGTAACAAAATAAATACTAGTCTTGCTAGCTCACCTCAGGTACCCAAGGTAAGGGCTGCTAGGCCGCTGGGTTGGGTCACGGGGGATACTCCTGTAATATAAAACAAAAAACAAAAAAAATACTAAGTAATGACATTTTTAATTAATAAATTATCATTTACAATGAAAAATAAATATTTTAGTATGGTCTCCAATAAAAAATTAAAATTTAAAAAATGAATGTGTATTATTATTCATGTATATAATAATAATAAAATGATTGCATGACAAGTTGAAGAGGTTTTTGGCTCTACTAAGGTTTTGTCTTGCATTTTCGTGGTGTCATATTGCTTCTTCTAAAGTAGAAGTTGGTTTTGTTTTTCTATATTTATTGTAATGCATTTTAGGTTGCCACACATGTGGGTGGTTCTTATCCCTTTAAATGGCCTAAATGTTGAAGCTAAAGGTTGAATGGTGCTTGACAATGGCACCCTTACTCAAGAGACCCGAGAATTATGTTTCCAATGTGTTCCAAGAAGTATGTCTACTGAAATTCCCCAAGATGTGGTTCTACCCATTCCAAAATTTGACAATGCATGTCATTGCTTAGAAAAATTTACTTTAGTATGATCTTTTATGCAAAAGATACTCCCTAAAAGCATGCTCAAAGACTAAGTCATCAAGACCTTGGTCTTGCATGGGATTTTCCTTGATGTTGTGCAAAACTTTACCTAAGGATTTTCCTTTTTTTTATTTTGTTGAATCCAACTATGTTGAAGGTATCCTTAAAAATGGTCCCTAGTTTCTTTAGTTTTATTTGGTTGTCTACTCACCCTGGACTAGAGATTTTGTCATCTTTGACAAGAAATCTTTGCATGTCCCTATCTAGGTGAAATATTTTGGTTTACCCTTGCTACACTAGAATTTTTTGACAAAAATAGTTTCCTCTTTAGGCTTAGTTGTGTGTGTCAAACTAAATAGGTTCTTAGATCAACTTAACCCCAAAAGAGGGTATGTGTAGAAGTGGATCTCTCCAAGGATATTTAAGATAATTGATATCCAAATTGGACATATGAGATAAACTCATTGTGTTCTTTGTTTAATTTTTTTAAATACTTTCTATAGATGCCAATCTTATGAGCATAAAATCTAAGATTTCCCTTTGGCAAAGTCCATCAGTTAACTCACCTGAAAAAAATAAGGTTGATCTTACAATGGTAAGTCACAAAGCCAAGAACTTTGGTAATAATGTACCCTCAACTAAGTCAGCATCAAGCTTTGGGGGTTAGTCCTCAAAATATCAAAGTATAGCTTCAAAACCTCTAAACATAAGAAAAATCATTAACTTTCCTCATGGGGAGATATCTAGTAAGACAAAATTATCTAAAGTTCCATTAGCAATGTTAGTTTTAGCATCTCAAAAATCCAACATTGCTCAACGTACTTCCCCACCCCTACATGTGCAATAGAGGTCCCAAAGCCTATTGAGGCAAATGGAAGAAGGATAATATGTGCTAGAGAAATGATGCCCTAGTCATTCCTCCATCTAGATAGACACCTTTAGCTTAGAGGAAGCCTTTTTCATAGAATAGTCACTCAACTCTAAATGAGCTAGATAACAAGGAGATGACTCTTGACACTCATTCATGAATTGTGTCTCTTGAAATATTTAAGGTTCAATAGGCCTCCCATAGAAGTGTCATGTTCGTAATCCTCAACAATGTTTTTCAAGTCTAGACATTCTTTATTTGTAAGAGGTTAAAATTTCTAGGATCTTGGTGGTGTTGTCACCTTTCTCTCTCCTATGTGGCATCAACACTTAGTTGATCAATGATGTGACCCCACCAACTAAGCATTATTTTCTCTTTCCAATAGTAATAATCATTCCTTTATAATTAAAGTGCATACCTTGCATGATGTTGTTAAGAGATCTTCTATGAGGAGATGGATCATAAATTTAATGTCTTCTACCACTTGGGTTCTATACAATTATTTTAATATGATTTAGATATATGATAAATATGGGGTTGCTTATGCACTAGATATTTAGTGAAAGAGATGCATGGTACTTTATGCACAATAAATTAGTACTTCATGATTTCAACCTTGGTTTCCACCACAATCATAGGGAAGAAAATCGATAGGTAGAAGTTATTATTAATATGTGCATGCTAAAGTTTGGAATGGATTGAAAGGACTATTAAACCCCACATAATTATTCAATGCTATGTAAGTTTTTGATGACATAATATAAAGAATCACTACTCATTGCCTTGATAATTATTGCCAAGTTAATGGATTGCATAAATTTATTACTCAATGACAAGACAATCATAATCTACCAATCCTTCAAGTGAATCACTATCAAAAGATAACACATTTGTTTTTGGTAAGGACATGGCAAAAACTTCTCAAATATACAAGCTTTAATTTGTATTAAATTAAAAGGCCTTTATGTCTTCTACATTTTGGAGAAATGGACATGAATGTGGGATTAATTTATAATCAACACCAAATGGAATTTTATTGGGGGTTGGAGGGGGGATGTGTAGAATCACTAAGTTGGGGATGAAGTGAGAATTTAATACTAAGGCTAACATGATTATATATGTCCTACATTAGCTATTGGGAGATGATTTATTGATTATTGATCACCATTATAGAGTGAACTCAAATGTAGAATCAATAGTAATTGTGGTATTACTACATTTTAGAAAAGAAAAAGAGAAAATTTGGATACAAGCCAACAAGCTCATAAAAAGGATCTATTGATCTTGCCATGATCCTACAAGAGGAAATAATTGGAGGCAGGCTTCCCCAATTGCATGACTCCTAGTAATTTAACAAGGTAAAGTAGCTAATCCATGGAAACCATTCATTATTTCAACCTTTCTACAAAACAAAGAAAAATATAGGTTGAAAGTAGCAATACCATTTTTGAAGTAGAATATAAGAGTGGAAGAGTCAAGTGGAAATTACTAGATGTTTCTTTTATCATGATGATTTAGAGGAGGAGGATGATAGCTAGTGACAATTTCAACACTTTTCTAATTCTACTAACTTCTCTTGATCCTTGGTTTTTACAAACTATTTATTTTGGCATACTTGATGAAGAATATTTGAGCTATTTTATTTATTTAGACCCACAAGTGTAAGGATCAATATATGCTTCATTGCATATGATTATTACTATTAATAGATAGGGATCTAATACTGAAGAATATTTAGTTGACTTTATATCAATATGTCCAAAGGTGTTAGGGTTAGCTTTTAGTTTTTTGTTATTAATGTTACAACTTCAACTCTTCCAATTTTCTTTAATAATTTGAATTTGGTATCAATAGAATGACATGACACCACAATTGTAAATTGCAAAGAAGAAATGAATAAAATTAATTATGCCAAAAGTGTTCCCTATATGAACCCACTCAATTGACTTGTGTGATCAGTGGTTCAAAACATGTTAGAATGATGCAAGATGATTGAGAAAGATCTAATTGTTCAACAGTTTAGCAATATAAAAAAAAGGCTAATATCAATAGATAATATCACTACTTTAAGAAACTAATTTTTTTTAGAAATCAAATCTCTGCATTCTCTCTCATTCCTTTTTAAGTTATATTATTTTCTCATGAATCAAAGAATAATATCACTACTTTAAAAATTTAGTTTTAAAAAACAATCAAATCTCTACATACTCTCCCATTCCTTTTTAAGTTAGATTTGTTTCTAATGGATCAAAGGATCAACATATAGTTATGTACAAATTGAATATCTTATTTTCATTATAAATCATATAGTTCAATGGGCATGGGTTGTAGTAGTTGAGGATGTGGGTACTACCCCTGAATATGATCTATGGTGGACAGTACATCGGCCAGTTAGATTCACAAATCTTGATGGTGGGACAGTGAGGATAGCAAGATAGATTCACGACCCACCCAAGGCTCGAAAGGTGAGGCAATGGAGGAAGGAGATCGGTGGAGGGGGTAGAGGTGTTGGAGGTAGACTTGAGTAGGGACTTGATTTGGGAGAGATAGGAGAAAATGGGAGTGGAGATGAGGGTTTGCGATGAGAGGCGGAGCACATGGAGGAGACAGGGGGTGATGGCCAAAGGGGAGGGGAGGATGATGATATGGG
>VDFB02128666.1:0-48512 GCA_007258455.2 Sequoia sempervirens
AAAAAGCATATCAGGAATCTCAAAAATTGCATTCAAGTGCGCGTATCTTACCAAAACAACTTCTTCATATAGGATATCAATGGCACATTATGACACAAACATCTACATCAACACCACCAGGTGGTTCAGCATGAGCTTCAAATCAAAAATATCAAAAAAATATCAAAAAATATGAAAATCAAAAAAAATCAAAAAAAAGTATTAAAAATAGTAAAGATAAAAAATTGTCCTCCAATGAAAACCACTGCAGTGGCGCTTTGGACAGGTACCATGATGAAAATCTAGCAAATAGGCATCATGTGTAGAATTGAGCATCTATGTGCACCATTTCAAGTGAAAGCATCTCATGCCATCCATAATAAATCCAAAATTCCATCCATCTTATATCCATAATAAATCCATTTCATCCATGAACCATTTATCCAATCCACTTTCATCCATCTGCATCCATCTTCCAAGTTATCTTGATCTTGACAAAGTTTGGTGCACACTTTATGCTTGCTTATGGTAGACATCTTGACATGCCCGCCATTTTCATTTATCCTATCCTATCCAACATTATCTGAGCCATGAAGCACTATCCAAATGAGCTTTCTTTATCCGAACGCCTTATCTTATCACAAGATAATTCATATCCATCCATCCATACATATATCCAAGCATCCATCCATGGAATTCCATACATTGCTAGAAACTAGGGTCAAATATTTACATCTTGCTTCGAGAATGAATCTTGATCTATATCCTCCAACTTATGTGGTGATCTAAACATTGGAAAACATGAAATCAAATTGGTCAAAACACTTGTGATCAAGAATCCAAATCACTAGCCCATGGAATATTTTGACAAGAAGATGTTCCTTATCAAGATTTATCTTTCATCGAACATCAATCCAAACAATCAATATCAGTCGCATCTAATTTTCACGTCAACGTCACATCAAATCATTCAAATTTTGTTCCAAATCAAGCTTAAAAATCTTGATCAATCAAATCCAATCAATCCCTCATCATCTTGGGATATCCATCCTAATCCTCATGTTTCTTAACACTATCCTTACATTGTTGTGTATCCTCAACAATGTTATCATCATCAATCATTGATTTGACAATCAACCTTAGCTTGGTTTTTCTAAATAAAATCCCAAAATAGATCAACATATCACACACATCTAAATCACAAAATCATGCTAAAACCAAAACATCCAAATCATATCAAAATCCAAAACACTCATCATCAAAGTTAGAAAGTTAAATATGAAATCTCGAACTACACATCTCCAGCTAAATGATAAAGGCTAATCTTTGATCGAGACATAAAACATTCAAAAAACACAAAACCCAAAAACATTCATAAAATCTCAAAAAACACAAAAACATTCATAAATATCATAAAACATCAAAAACATGGAATCTGAACTATGTCGTCTCTGACATTAAATGTAGGCAAGGCTAATCTTTGATCAGCCCCCAAGACACAAAAACACAAAAAACATTCAAAAAAACACAAAATCCAAAAACATTCATAAAATCTCATAAAACCCAAAAACATTTGAAAATTTTGAAAATCAAAACATTTGTAAAACATCTTGAAAATACCAAAAATAGCCTCAAAACATTTCAAAAACATCAAGGAACATCCAAATATTTGAAAAAATCCACCCATCCCATTTTGCTTCACCCGCAATAATCAATCGTCCATAATAAATCAACCATTGCCTTCATCCTTTGGCAATACAAATAGAAACAACCACAACAATCAGCAAAAGCAAACTTCAAATGCAAAATCAAAATTGAAACAACAAACTTTTAAGTGCAAAATCAAACTCTCGATCATTCACAAACATGTTAATTGACCTTATATCAACAACCTTTCAAACAACCTATCAACTTTCCACCATCCACCAACATGTCCTCCTATAATGGGAATTATCTTAAATTGGAAAAATCACTTTGGATTCTTATCCTAATCAAAAAAAATCCCTTTGGTTGGTGGTATGGAGAACATTGGCTTGTTTGTGTACTTGATTTGTTCTTTTTGATTTATCTTATTATGCTCATTCCAATGACCTCTTGATCATGATGTCTAATCAAAATGATTTAGAGAGAAAGGAATGGGGCATTGATCATTATCTTTTGTCTGTTGTGCTTGTTGGACATTCTTGTAATATACCTTGGTAAATACTTGCTTTATTAGGTATGCATGGAAGGTGTTTTGGACAGCTTGTTGACTATTACATTGTTAGGTTTTTCCTTTTCGTGTTTTGGTCCAAGATGTTTGAAATATCTGAAGTACATCCTAGTAAGGTTTTTGTATGTCAATTGTGAACAAGGATACTCCTATCTTCTTGTCGAGTCAAAGTCCATCTCACTAGATACAATGCCATCTTGGTCCTTTATACCTTGATGCATCGTATCTATGTGTGTTATCAAACATAAAGTAAGTAGACCTTTTAAAATCCCAATTCCTAATAAGCAAACCATCATCATCATCCCTAGTAAAGTCTTGTAGATCATGGGCTTGTTGGATTCTCTTGTCATCATCTCATTTCTTCTTACTAACATTTCTAAATCAGTATCAAGTGTGTGTAATATATCAAAGTATACATGAGGCTATCCATGGCCGAGGACTATCTACATCATCAAATCTATCTACATCAAACATTCGAGTTGAACTAATCTTGAACCTCTTTATCGTGAGATCAACCCTCAAATTGAACTTTTCGCTCGATCTCTCGAGGGGGCATTGTACCAACATAATTCTTTCGCTGGGGCAGCAATGGGGCATCTCAAAAAATTAGAGATTTTTTTAATTTTGATCAAAACAATTTATTCTTTGAACCAACGCCATGAGTATTTTGCTTCAAAGAGGGGAAAAATGTAGACATGTAAAATATGCATGCACTTGATCCTAATTTTACTAACACCATTCTCTTTAATTAAATAAATCAAACTTTATTTAATTAAGTCTAAAATCATTATTCTTCTCATTCTTGATTTATTTAAATCCTAAAATCAAAATCAAAATCTCAAATCAGCTAAATCCTATCTTAATTAATCCTAATCTTAATCCATCAAATCCTCTAGCTTTTGCAACTTGCTCATGAATATAATTTTAATTGATTTATTAAATCTCCTTTTTCATTCAAAAAGGCATCAAAGGATGGAATATTCCTCAAATTTGAAATCTCCCCCCAAAAGGACTTGTCCATCCAACAAGGCATTAAATGCCTCTTACATGTCCTTTTCTTGAGCCAAGTGATATTAACTCTATCTTTCATCACATCTTTCAAGCCATCTTTTGAATTTCAAATTTCCCCCTCTTTGCACATTGCCCAAAATGTGCTTCATCTCTCTTCAATAGCATGTTGATAAGTGGCGCTTTATCATTGGATCATTTTTAGTCCCACATCCTCCATATCTTTCAATCTTCAATCCTTATCTCTTATAAATAGAGGCCTTCTCTATTTGTTTGGGCAGCCACAATCAATGTAAAAATCATTATGCTCATTTGTGGAGGAGAATTGGAACAAAATTTGTCATCTTCATATCAAAGATCATCCATTCTTCATCCATTTTTATCATTTCTTAGCTAGGTTATGCAATAATTTCATCAAGGAAGCATCCAATCTTCATCAATTCATCACAAAGCTTACAAGGGATTGGGAAAGGGACATTTTCCACAACAAAATGGCACCAAATCCCCCATGGGATTGAGTGTTTGCATGCTTTAATAGGATTTAATTGCTTTTTTTGTTGTGTTCTTCATTATTTTCCTATTTTGAGCATTGTAGATGAATTTCATGGGGAATCTTAGTTCTAACTTGCATATGGATCTAATCTTGTGTTTGTTTGCTATGTTTTTGCAGGTCTATGATTTGGGTTCACAACTATAAATCATAATCATAATCAAGATGATCATACAAGTCCTGTCAAAGATCAAATGAGTACACTCGTTATAATTACTGTAAATGTGGAAATACACCACCACCTTCACATGATCAAGCCAAATGTGGAGGAGCCACACCAACAGTGTGGCCCACCATGCAACTCTTCGGACCCATCTATAACATAGTCTCATACCCCTAGGTAGAGTCAGCATCCACATCAGCATGTAGTAGAATAGAGATAAAGAATTACCATATTTAAAATCCAACAAAAATTAAATTAAATTTTCCCTCTTCAAAATATATCCCTCAACCAAAAACATAAGTCTAAGGTTAAGGTTCTAGTATTTCCAATCAAAAACACAATTAATTTTCATTAGTAGAGGCAGCATAATTCCACTTTGAGGTAAGGAATTTTCTAACATAATCTGGGAGACTAGAAAAATTATGCCAACACCGTAGAGACTTTTGGTCCATCCTAAAATGTGCCATAGCATTAGTAACCTGCTTTCCCTCACGATAAAAATGTCTGATCTCAAACTTTTCAAAGCCAGGGAGTTTCTACATATCCTTTATAATATCCTCCAACGCCCAACTAGGTTGAATAGTACATTTCATCACATCAACGACCAATCTAGATTTTGGGCCTCAATGAGAATATTCTTGGTGCCAATAGCAAGAGATGAGGCCCCATAAAAGAGCCATGCTCTTCGCCCAATTGTTCATGTTAACACAAAGGCCTCCAACATAACTTGCCACCACTACCCTCGAAGGGGTTCTCAACATACCATCCCCACTAGCCATGTGAGGATTACCACTAGCAGCACCATCAAAATTAATTTTACACCAACCAAATTGGGGTGGAGTCTATTTAGTGTGTAGCTTGGCTATCTTATTTGTAATTTCAACATTATAGAACGAATTAGGAAAAACCCACTGAGTAGTAATTTTGGATTCCAAAGGGAGGGGAGGGGAATCCAATAAAATCCAATGAAAAACCAAAATATTATCCAAAAGTAGTTTTAAAAAAGTCAAATAGACCTCCTTAGGATTATTTTTTTAAGTTCTCTAAAGGCCCAATTCTTTCTTCCCTTCTAGAGAATCCAACAGAGGTGTTGATGTTTTGCTTCCACAATTCTTTAATAAGGGGGTGACAAAAAGGATTAACCCATTTCTCCATGAGGTCAACCAGATCTTTGTTCATGAGCCAACAAATTTGAAGCTTTTGCAACATAAATCCCTAAGTATTTTAAGCAAAGGGAAAATGTATGAGGATGTGAGGGACCATTTCCTCGTCTATATTGCATAGGACATATATATTTGGTAATTGGAAGCCACACTTGATGAGATTGTCTTGGGTTAGGATTCTATTGTGCATGGTTATCCACCAGAAAAAGGTGATTTTAGGAAGGATATTTTTGTTCCAAACTTTCATCCAGGCAGCACAATTGTCCTTCTTTAATAGCAAATTGTAAGCATACTTGACAGAGAAGTTTCCTTTAGGACTTTTGGCCCAAAATAAATGATCCTACCTAAGAAAGATGGGGAATTTGATCCTACAAAGATCATTTTGGAGGAGTAAAGAATTTTGGCATAAATGGTATTGGCCTTGGCAACAAGTATAAAGGAGTTTTCAAGAATTTTCATGCAAAAGGTAACCAAAAACCAGGGGGCCAAAGGAGCTTATAGCAAGGATTTTAAGATTTTTAAAAGAAGGGTGGTCACTACTAGGGGTTGGTCAAACAACTAGTATTCCTCCCAAAATAAAATAAGACTACCATTCCCCACCTTTCACTTAAGGCCCAACGAGATCAAACTACAATTTTTAATGATATTAATCCAAATCTTAGAGCCTCCAAGAAAACCTGTTTCAGAAAGCACACTATGGAACCTTGAATTGTTCAGATATTTTGCACTTGTAATTTTGCACCAATCCTTATTTTGAATAAATTCCCAGCCAACGTTCACCAGCAAAGCTTTATTTAGGTGGCTGATTTTCCTAATGCATAAACCTCCCTACACTTTTGGAAGGAAAACTTTATTCCAACTTACTAAAACCATTTTTTCTTTTCCTCTATACCTAACAATAAGAAATTCCTCTGAATTTTCTCTAGCCTATCTATAATATAGATTGGAACTTTAAAGAGAGTTAGAAAGTACATTGGGATTCCCCAAAGGGAGGTACCAAGAAGTTGCAGCTTATGAGCATTACTCAATGTTTTTTCCTTTAGCCAACCATCCTTTTTTGCATACACTATAGAATAAAATTCCAGAAAAAGGGGGAAACCTCTTTATTAGTAAGGGGGAAGCCCGAGATAAATTATCAAAAGATCAGTGTACTGAAAGCCTAATATATCTTGGATTTTCCTCCTTATCACCACATTGGAGTTGAAGAAGTAGATCTCACTTTTATCATAATTAATACATTGACCAGAGGTCACTGCATAGTTAGACAAACACTTTTTCCAGCATTTAGCCTTGACAACACAAACAACACCAAAGAGGATGGTTCCATCCACAAATTGCTACAAAGCAGGAGGGAGAGAATAATTTTCCCTAACTCCTCTTAGTTCACCATTCTCAATGAGCTTTAGGACATTTCTCCATAAGACCTTCACAACCAAGATAAACAAGTAAGGGGTTAAGGGGTCCCCTTGATGAATACCCATATGAGTCCCAAAGAAACCCTTGGAATACTATTTACCAACACTGATTACTTCATAGTAGTAACACATTCCCTAATAATATTGATAACGTTCTCTTGTAATCTCACCTTCTTATGACTTTAAACATGAAGTTGCAGTCCACCCTATCATAAGCCTTTGATATGTCAAGTTTGAGATTCATACTAGAAAGGAGGCTTATTTCCATTGAATCCATAATCTCATGGTTTAAAATGACCACATCAAGAATTTGACACCCCGAGACAAACCCCTTTTGGTTCACATTAATCAAATTTCTCAATAGGGATTTAATCCTGTTAACAAAACTTTGGAAAATATCTTATACATTGTATTTCATAAACTAACAGCTCTGAAATTAGTAATACTAGTAGGATCCTAAACTTTTGGGATGATAGAAATATAAGAGTTATTAATTCTTTTAAGTATTTTGCTAGTGTGAAAGAAATCCTTAGTCACCCTAACTATATCAAGACCCACAATATCCTCAAATTCTTGAAATAACACCAAAGGGAATCTATCAAGACCTAGGATTTATAAGCTCCCATTGAAAAGGTAGAAATCCTAACTTCATCTTTAGAAATGGGAGCCATAATGTCTGCATTGTCTTCAGGGGACAATGCAGTTGGTAAGCAGATTAACAGTTGATCCAAAAGCTCAGTGTCACAAGGAGGAGACTAATTAGAGTAGGCCCTATAGAAATAGTCTAAGGCCATTTTCCCCATAAGGGTATCATCAATAACCTTTTCACCATAATCATTCATGAGGGAAAGATAGTTTTCCTTTTCCTATGTATTATCATAGACTTGTGGAAGAAAGTGGACTTTTTGTCACCTTTTAGCCAATGAACCCTTGATTTTTGCTTCCACATAATTTCCTCTATACGTAAAATTTCTTTCTAGTCCTTTTGTAGTGATTCTTAAGTAAAATGAGATTCAATAGATAGATCTCCATTTTCCGTTTGGATTTGCAAATCTGTGAGTTTTGTAAATAGCTCCTTTTTTTCTTGAACATTCCCAAAGGTTAGCCTATTCCATCCCTTCACTTTTTTATTTTATCAAGTTTAGTTTTTGAGAGACTCTATACATAGGTGTACCTTGAAAGGGGTGTTCCACCAATTAAGGATACAATTTATAAAGTCAGGACCGTGTTTGGTCCACATGATTTTATAGTAGAAAGGATTAGGTTCCTTACGAGGACTATCAACACAAGAGAGAAGAAGATGATTATGGTCCGAGATAGTATAAGGTAAAGCCACTAGATTTGAGTTGCACCCATATCCTAGTTAGAAGAGACCAAAAAGTGATCAAGCTTGACTTGTATAATATTCTTACCTTTCCTAAAGTTTGTCTAGGTAAAGGGCTACCCCTGCAACTCAATATCCATTAGGCTAGTTGCATTGATGAAATCCACCAGGTCTACCATATTTTCAATGTAGTCATTTAATCACCCAAGTTTCTCAGAGGGAAAAAGGGGTATTAAAGTCACAAAAAACCAACCAAAAATATTTTATATTTTTTATTATTTTTTTATCTAAATCCTCCCAAATAGTCTTATGAGCATTGTAGAAGTTAGGGGCATACAGGTTGATGAGGACCCAAGAGTAAGAAGAGTTGTTGAATTTAACAACCAAATGACTGACAGAGAATGACAGTAGGGAAACAGTAGCCACCAAAGGATTCCACAGTCACAATCCCTCCAAAGGCACCATGTGCTTCACTAAGAAAAAAATGTCCCTAGGCCAAATACAATTCTCCACATATTAGAAAGTCTCGTGATTCATTTTAACTTCTTATACGAATAGAAAATCAATCTTATTCTCAAGAATACAGGTATTGAGAGAGTGTTGTTTTCTAGGGCTATTTAGGCCTCTCATATTCCAAGAGAGGAACTTCCTTTATGATTGTTAGTGGTTCACTCCAAGGTCTTCTACCTTTCACAAATAATCTCCCTTGTTATTTCCTTTTGTCTTGTTTGACAATGAGAGGGCCTGCCTACTTTTGAATCCACTCCCACATCAATTCTCTTATTCCTAGTTTTCTTTTTTCATGTTGACCAGCCATCATCCATTTGATAATTACTAGGGCTATCTATCAGAGAGAGTATAAGACCTTTAAATAGTTGATGAGTAGTAGATGCAGATGCAAAGTAAGAGTTATAAATAGAAATCTTAGCAATAGGTGCTCTCAAAGAGGCCTATGTGTTTGCAACAAGAAACTCAGTAGACAAGGAAGTTTTGTCTCCAACAGTAGGACTAGGGTTAGGGATTTCACCATCCTCAAGGGAAGGGGGCTCAAAGGCCTGAGCATCAATAGCAGGTTGTACGATGGGAGAAACATCCAACCCCAAGGTGGTTTTAATGGGTTGTTTAATAATGGATTTCAAGATATTAAGAAGGTCCTCTATCAAGGGTCATCAAGGGGTAGTTTGTCCCTTCATCTAAAGGTGGGGCAATAAGGTCTTTAGATCTAGAGATTTCCTTATTTGAATATTTGTATTGAGTAAATAGGTGGCCATATTTTAAGAAGTTTTGACAAAACACAACAGCATTTTCATACTAAATTGGTTGAATACAACATCCTAACTTTGATTGAAGGGTTATAGAGTTAGGAAGATTTTTTTTTAATATCAACATTGACATAAAAACGAGCAAAGGATAACCTAGATTTGGCTTTTGTAACACCATCAAAAATGAAAAAATGGCCAAAGGAGTTGCCAATCCATTTGAAGATCTCTTCATCCTAGAATTCAAGTGGGAGGCTAGGTAGACAAATCCAAATTGGGTATGTTTTATTTAGATCTACAACAGGGTTGAAAAGCCCAGTTTCTAGCAACACAAAGACAAGCTATGTTTACCATGGAACTAGGGTCCCTGAGAAAGTACTGTAATGAGACCTTTAGTAGAGGAGAACTTAAAAAAAAGAGCCCCCAAGAATGGAACTTGTGGATATAGACCCCTTCACCTTCCATTTGGAGGACGTCCAACGACAAACCATCTCAATGCTAGGTCAAAAGGAGATAAACTTTCCAACCAAAGAGTTGTTTGTTGAAGAGAGGATTCAATCAATAATCGAGTCAAGAGCAGCACTCGTACCATTAGAGTCCAAAGACACTCCAAAGAGAGCATCTTTCCAACCATAAAATCTTAGAGAGGAAGCAACCCCACCATTAGTATTAGTAGATTATTCAACTATGGGAACAAAATGGATAGAAGGGACAGGAGGAGGAATGAGAGGTGGACGATATGGGGGAACAAGATCCTCCCCCTCATAAGCAAGTGCCATGATTTAAGAAAATTCTAACTTGCAATCTAGCAAGAAGGTTGCAGAGCTCGAGCTCAATTTATTTTTATAAAAAAAATAATTAATAAAAAAATTGAATAAATTATTAGAGTATAATATATTACTTTAAGAAATGGTTAGACTAACCCAAAATAACAAGGCTGCATTGTTGCAAAGTTCCTACCAAATGCTAGTTTTTTTTGTTCTTTTGTATGTGGAAAAATTGAGAGTAGCATTGGTATGATCAAACTGGGATTAGGAATGGAAACATTAACCATTTTTTACATTTTTATCTATGTTGTTTTCTTTTCCTTTGACACCCCAACTAGTGGTTATAAACCTAGTTTGGGCACTGTAGTAGGCTATCTAACAAGAAGGTATGCCAAACAAGGTTTTTCCCTTGCTCTCTTTTCTACTATCTTTGCTTACTCTATTGTTAGAAATGACTCCACATCTTGATCCATTATTGGGGTTGGTAAGAATCAATTGATTCCAAAAATTACTTGCATTTCAAATATGTCTCTATTATGAAGGTTTCAATGTGCATGGTGATTTTTTTATCGTTAAGTAACCTAATAGTATATAAAAATATAATTTTAAAATCTTGAATACTATCATCACCTGCCACTACACATTAACATGATATCTCACTTGTATGTCAACTATTCTTGACACTTTGAAAAAATTTATGGTGCGGCATTCTTTGTAAGCATGGAAAGCTTCCATTAGTGTTTGAAATGAAATGAAAAAAAAAACAAATTAAATTAACTTTAAAATCCTTTAATACTATAAATCCCTTCACTTTTGACCAAATAAAATTGGGTTGTTTTATACTTAAATTGTTGCACATCATTTTGTATTGTCTTTATCATGGTTAAAATTTCAAATAGGTTTCTCACCTCCCAATACACGCTTAATCATATCATGAATCAAAGTTTATTCTTGCATATATACATCTAACCCTCAATATTTATCTCTGTTAGTCCCCAATCCCTTTATCTAAACCCTTTTATCTTCTTTTTTGTATATCTCTCTTTAACTCTCTCACTTTGTCTCTCTCTTTATATATATCTTCTCTCACTCCCCTTATATCTTCATCCTCATCTTTTTCTTTCTTTATTTTATTTTTATATGTTGTCTCCCTCCATATCTCTTTATTTCTTTTTATTGTTAATGTGGAGTGATTGTGTAAATAAAAACACATCAAATAGTTATTTTTTAGTATTTTAATCTATTCAATTTTTTTCTTGTTAAAAACACCTCATATAATTAACAATATTATTTTTTTCAATATTTTAATCTATTAATTTTTCATTAATTAACTCACTTGAGAGGTAAAATATTTACAATAAAATTTATTGAGTCTTCCAAGCACTCAACAAATTGAAACACATGCATATACAATTAAAATATATCTACTAGTTTATTGAATAGCTATTTTGTTTAGTTCATAACTATTTAAGAATTGTTTTATAGTTGTATTTATTTTATTGTAAATTCAATATCTTCTAATAATTTTTTTTTAGACTATCTAGTAAACTTTTTTTGACCAGTGGCGCTAGTGCTGGCGCGACACACCCTTCAATACCATGGGGAGGGTGGGGAGACTAGACCTCATGACCTCTTGCCTACAATAGGATGCTTTAGCCAATCGAGCTAGGCCCACCGCCCCTTCTAATAATATATTTTAATTATTAAATTTCTAAGTGTATATGATACATATTCATTTCCACAAATTTGGAATGTATTTATAAAAAAACTTTTATCAGTAAGCAAGATAGTTTGTATTGATTTGATAAAAAAAACATCGACAGTGTTCGAGCCTAGCCTGGGCAACCTGCAAGTATTCTTTACATCTCAAAAACAACAATAATTCATTGGCATAGTAGATGCCTCCCACATAGAACTACCATACACCCAACATGCAGAGACCTTACACCATACTACCTGAGATATATAATGGCATTGTCATACAGTGACTAAGCATTGGACAAAAGACACAACACATTTTGACTTTGAACTAAAAAAATAAAACCCACCACCTAAGCCCCATTCACCATACATTCTATTGGGAAAAGACCCTAAATTCCCTCTTCTGGGCCGAGTCTGCAACTTGAACCAACCGAAACTTCTTCTTCAAGAAATTTTCCCTTGCAATAGCCAAACGCCTATGTTCCACAAGTTCCAAGCCATTCATGTCTAACATGAAAGGAAAATACTTTACTAGTGCCTCTGGTTCATTTAAAAGGTGAAGATCACGTGGATGAGGGATACCTTTCCCCAAGCGAGCTACAACCAAATCCCTGTCCAAACCCACCAACATATCCTTGCAGAACAAATGCATCATTATTACCCTTGCATCTACTTTGGAGACCCCAACATCCAATAGGCTCGCTAGCACCTAAGAAGAAATGTCAAAATCCAACTAGTACCCTTCAGCTTCCTCCATGAAACCTTTCCCCACAATACATTTAATAGTTGTGAAGGTCATGTAAGTGGGATGACGAATGATGCATTGTAGATGGAGGGAAGTGATATGTCCTTCAAAATCCATTTGTCTCTTCAAACTCTTTAACTACACCAGAGTGTCCATGTTGCCCATCTCTAGCTCCTTTTCTGATACCAACAAAATGAATCTACTCATTTCCAAACAAAAATGCAGGCATAAATCGAAAGCTAAGCCACCATACAGTTGAAGGAATGAATGGTCACTTCCATCAAAAATGAGAGCCAAAGCATCCATGCTTGGCTATAATGCTCATGTTAGTTGGCGAACGTCCTAGAAAGGACATCGCACACTTCACTAAACCAGTGGGTAATGATGGAAATGACACTGTCTAGAAAGTCCTCCCTTAGATGCATGCAAACTGTGAAGCCAACGTAGCTATCACTCCTTGTCACTTGCCACCTGGCCACTCCAAACTGGCTTACGGGGATGGAGTGGTGCCCACCCATCCACCCACTACACCACTTCCCCAAATAAATTACAATTGTGGGCTATTTCTTTTAGAAGAGTGCCATCTACTCCCAAGTTTTCCAAAGAGTCTACCTCTGAATTGCCTTTGCGCAAGATATGGTTTATCTCAACGTTTTCAAACTTATTCAAGAGGGAAAGAGTTACCTCCAAGATTGCATCTAGTTTCCAATTTGTAGATGACCCGATCTCAAAGTATTTATTATTACTGACAAGTCTCCTTTAATTACTACATTCCTCAGACCCAATTCTCTACAAAAATTGATTCCTAAATTCACTGCTTGAAGTTTTGCAGCATTGTTAGTTCCCTAACTTAGTGGCTAGGCTAACTTCCCCACCACCGCCCCTTGCCAATCTCTGATTATGCACCTAGCACCTAACTACTAGGATTGCCTCTAGTGCACCATCAAAGTTAACCTTGTACCACCCCTGAGGAAGAGGATTCCAATTGGTTGCTTTGTGTCTTGTAGATCTTGCAAGATCTTTGGATCCTAGGGCAGTGGGCACATTCAGTCCATTCCATGTCTTCATCATTTGTGAATCCCAACTAGAAAAAGAGGAATTCGAACTAACTGCCCCAGCTTCCCTAGTGTTAGCTAGCTCCACAATACATGCTTCCAATTTGTTGAGAAAATATGGGATGAACATTGCCTCATCCTTAAAAATGCGATGATTTCTCTCTTTCCAAACCTCCCATAAAAGCATTGACAAAAAAAGCCACCACAGATAGGCGAAGACCAAATTGCCACCCAATTTTGGCCAACTTCTGAACCAACCCATGATATTGTTGGGCCTTGTTGTAACCAAATTGAATTTAACACTCATCCAGTTCCAACACTTAGAAGTGAATGAGAAATTAAGGAAGAGATGATCACTAGTTTCTGCCACAACCTTGCAGAGCACACACCTTGAGGGGCCGTAAATACCAAATTTTTCCAATTTATCAGTAGTCAACACTCTACCTTGAATGGTTTCCCATGAAAAGATTCCAGCCTTAGGTAGGCAACAACTATTCCAACATAGTTTGTTTGGAATTGACTGAACCTACCCCTGATGATTTGTCAGCATTCTATATCCTTCCTTAGCACTATACCTACCTGAAGTCGAGCCGCACCACGTTAGTTCATCCTTCCCTTCCCTTAAACATAGAAATTGTTCCTTGGGAATGGCTTCAAAATCTTCTACTTCTACATGATTGAGGTTCAATTTCTTGGGATCCTTCCAGCTCCATCTCAGTATCCCATCCACATGCTCTATAGTGAAGAAATCTTTCACTCGACTTCCCCGGGTCCATTTGGAGACCTCCTTTACATTTCTCAGATTGACTTTCTTTGCTAGCTTACCAAACCCTCCCCAAGAGTCTTCCCAGAAGAGTGTCGTGCTACCATCCCTAGCATCCCATAAGAGTGAGTTTGAAATCAAATCCCTATAGCCACAAATGAAGTTCCAAATTCATGAGCCTTTAGGAAGATGTCTAGTTGTGAAGAAGCTTTCCTCTCCTTCCTCCACATACTTTGACTTCAAAATTTTCACCCACTTTAAATCATGCCCTGCGTACATTTTCTAAGACAATTTGGCCCCCATGGCTTTATTTTGCAAAGATAAATTGTTTATTCTTGCGCTAGCCTCCTCCTGCACTCTACAAATATTTTCCCACTTGATCAGGGGAAACTTCTTTTGGTCTAAGTTCCCTTGCCAAAAAAATTTCTTCATCTTTTGATTGATTTTGGTACATGTGTCCCCTATCAAAGGGAGGAAAAAGAGCAAGTAAATCAAAAGAGCCACCACCATTGTCTTTATCAATGTAATCCTTCCTTCCCAAGACAACCATCTACCTTTCTAAGAGGAGAGTCGACTTTCCACCTTTGCAATTAGCAGGTCCCATAGTTTCCCTGACTAGACACCCGATGCCAACAGAAGGCCTAGATATTTGCAAGGAAGCTTTCCTTTACGGAACTTCAAAACACGCAAGATACAAGTTTCTAAAGTAGGCTCAATGAAAAAGAAGAAGAATTTTAATTTATTCTAACTTACCTCCTACCTGGAAGCTTGAGAGTACTTTGACAAAATCCTTTTGAAAGTTCGAGCCTCTTTTACCCTAGCTTGTCCAAGCAACATGTTGCCATTTACAAATTGTTGATGCGTCACAAGGGGAAGATTGTTGGTAATTTGAATTCCTTTTAAAGTTCTCCCATGTCAATTGCTTTGGAAAAGGATCTACCAGGGGCCTCTGCCATGATTATGAACAAGAATGGGGAGAGAGGATCACCCTATCTGAGCCCACAGGATACTTCAAAGAAGCCATGAGGTGAACCATTAACCAGCACTAAGTACCTCAGACTTGCAATCCAGTTAAAAATCCAATCCAACCAGGTAGAATGAAAGCCAAAACCATCCAACACTTTGAAAAGGAATCACCAGTTCACCTTATTATAAGCCTTTTTTATGTCCAACTTCATAATCATTTCAATTGTTTCTTGGTTTTGGATATTGAATGAATAGTCTCTTGGGAAATTATCACACCATCGTATATTGAACACCCTGGAACAAAGATTGTTTGTTCCTCAAAGATTAATCCAAGTAAATGCACCTTTAGCCGGTTTACCACTACTTTCTCCAGGATGTTATACACTGTGTTACATAGCAAGATAGGTCAAAAATCTTCCATTCTATCCGGCTTCTCCTTCTTCGGGGTTAGAGCTATGAAAGTATTATTGACTTCCTTCAGTATTTTTTCAGACACCCTAGAATTGTCTATGGTAGAAACCACATTTGGTCCAACTATACTCCAACAATGCTAGAAAAAAGATGCAAGGAAGTCGTCTAGCCCAAGGGATTTATTTGGGTGAAGTTGGAAGAGGGCAGTTTGAATCTCTTCTTCCAAAAATACTTTGTTAGTTGCATATTTTGTTCACCCGTCACCAGCCTCATAATACATTCTAGGAGGCTTTATTGCGCACTAAGCCTTGAGCCTTCCCAATCATTCAACAGGTTTTGAAAAAAAGAAACTGTCTCCTCAGCTATTTGATCTAGATTGTCCAGAAGACGCCCCTCTGTAGATATGATTTGAGAGATTTTGTTAACCTGGTGCCTTGCTTTTGTGGAATTGTGAAAGAACTTATAATTTTTGTCTCCATATTTTAACCACACCTCCCTTGACTTCTGTCGCTAGAATATTTCTTCTTTCGAGACAATCTCATTGTATTCTCTCAATAGCTCCTCCTTTAAAAACCTCTCGTTGTCCATTCCCCTTTGAAGGACTTCCTCATTTAGGTTGTCCCGCTCCCCTTCTATTTTGTGCTTTTCTTCGAAGATATTTTTAAAACAATGCTTGTTCCAATCCTTTAACCTATGCTTCACATGCTTTAATTTCATTTCCAAGTTAAACATTTTTTATCCCACCAACCCAACTTCCTCCCACCATGTAGCAATCAGGGGAAGGAAGTTTTGATCCTTCATCCACATGGCTTTGAATTTGAAAGGGCACCTAGCAGGACGATGTTCCCCCAGTGTCTCCAAAAGGACCATGAAGTGATCCAACCCAAAGCTCGGAAGAATCCTACTTTCCATTGAAAAAGGGAAGGTGCCCATATTTCCTTTGAAGAGGAACCTATCCAACTTTTCTGCAATGGAGCAAAAGCCAAGACGTTGATTCATCCAAGTGAAGGAGCCATTAGTCATGGGAATATTGAAGAGATGATTTCTTTCCACAAAGGCTTCAAAGTCTATTTGGGATTGCATCCTACGCAACACCCCACCTTGCTTATCCTCTGATCTCATAATAGCATTAAAATCCCCTCCAACAAAATAAAACTCCAAGCCAGCTACAGTACATATGTTTTCAATTTCCAACCAAGTCCTTCTCTTTTTGATGCATGAATGTGGGCCATACACATTAACAAGAAGGAAACAAATATTTGAAGAAAAACTCTTCACTTTGCAGGCTATCCATCTACCACCTGCCGCTACTTTCTTCATTGATTCCTTATTGGGGTGCCAAAGTGCCATCAAACCACCTATAGCCC
The DNA here is from genome assembly GCA_007258455.2 of Sequoia sempervirens. Classification (NCBI taxonomy): domain Eukaryota; kingdom Viridiplantae; phylum Streptophyta; class Pinopsida; order Cupressales; family Cupressaceae; genus Sequoia; species Sequoia sempervirens. The sequence goes on from VDFB02128666.1 coordinate 16,849, forward strand.
CAACCGCATTTACTAACAGAACCTTCCAAGATCTCATCCTTTTCCCAAAATAATATGATTCTCCTGTATCCAAATCGGTTTCCTAGAGAATGTAAACTTCTGCCTGAGAAGAATCAATTTGGTCCTTCACTAGACAATGCCTATTGTAGGCATTTATGCCCCTAACATTCCAACTTAGTATTTCATTTTCCTTTAGGAAGGGGATCCCCCTTCCCTACTTTAAGCATTTCTAAAATTTTCTTCTACGCAGTGGCCTCTCCTTCCAACTTTAGCTTTTCTACATTAGGAGTTCTTCCCCTCTTTTTGTGCTCTCCATAGTCTAGGGATGCATTCCCTACCTCTCTTTGCATTATCCCCAAATCATCAATACCTAGGAAGATCTGGATTCCATCTTCTAGATCCAAAGCAAGCCTCTCTTCTTCCATTCCTCCCACCTCAATCCAATCATCTTCCATCTCGATGTCAACATTGAGATGTCCGCTTGAGGAAGCCTTTGCCTCCTTAGCCAATTCCACTATTTCTTTACTTACCTCAATCAATGATTCGATATTTTCTTCCCTGAAATTTTTGTTTATTAAATCCAAAACATTGCTAACTTTGATTTTTAGCAATTGATTCACATCCTGATTTGAACTTGGAAACTCCATAACCAACTCTTTCTCTAAAATTCCTACTTCATTGACACCTTGATAGGCCTACATATTATCATCTTCTTTCAATCTGTTTGGAGCTCCAGAATCCCCACAAGTGGGATTGGTGAGGCAAGGGCCCGAATTAGCTTATGCATCTACATTTCCCGAGTTAGGCTAGGAAAGACCTCCCAATATTGCCATCCCAAAGTGCAACCCAACTCCCTTCAAGTCTAGGGTCAAAGACTAGTGGTTGCGACAATACTCCCCAATTAGTGTAGATTGTAACCTCCTTCCACCTGGCACTATTGGGAGAATTCTCCACACAAATGCAAACATAGGAGCTTATACCATCTTCCCCTATCCCTTCATCCGCACAAATATATTTTCCAAGATTATTTCCAATCTCCTCCAAGATGTTTGCTTACCAAAAATCATAGGAGAGACTTGGAAGTTTATACCAATCTTGAATGTATGTCATCTGGTGCTTAAGAGGATCAAAACCCACCTCCCATTTCCTCATGTAAAATCCATAGTTGTCCATCAACCACACTCCTTCCATAATATCCGCTCGAATAGAGGGAGAAGGGAAAACTACTAAGAAATAGCCATTCGCCAAATATTTCAAACTTATCTCTAAACCCCATCGTGCTTGCCACTAGTGGATCAAAGCATCCCAATTCAAATTGGAGCCAAACCATCTCATAATTAAGCCTTGATTCTCCAACCATTTAATCGAAGGGGCCAAGAACTTGGAGCCTATAACCATAGTTTGTTGATCAGATCGGTCAAATTCATCTTTTGATGGACCAAGAAAGATATAGGGATATCCATTTTGCCTCGGCTTGCTCTCTTTTGTATGCCAAAATTTAATTTTTTTTCTTGCCATTGACCCCTGATGCATCATGCCTTCTACACCTATTGGGGAAGAAATTGGGTTCCTTCCGCTGCCACCCAAACCTCGAGAAAAACTATCGAGGGTGCTTCTATTGATTGTTACGCCATACCTTTGAATGAGCTTGATCCTCAACCTCCTTGTCTAAAACCACCCTTGTCATCTCTGCACCCCAAGAAGGTGATCCATCTCTAAACTTATCTCCTTTTTCAGCCTTTTCAGTTGGCACACCATCAACCAGCCTCGTCAAAGCCCTCTATAAAATCCCTGCTCCCTTCTACGCCTCCTCACAATTTTCGCTCTACTCTGCCATACCCAACATTTTAAATTTATAATTTTTATTATTTGGAATGTATTTATAATTAAGAATGTTGGAGAAAATATTTAATTCAAACCTTTAATTACATTTATTCAATTAACATATAAGTCTAATTATAACTTATTTTATATAATCATAATTATAGAGATAAAATAAAATTGAACATGTTTTTAAATTTGACCAATAAAAAATATTTTTTTTATAATCATAAAATATCATCTTAAAATTTTATTTACTTAAATCCCAAATGCTAATGTTAGTTCTAACCCTAATTTTTATCCTAATCCTAATTCTAATTCTAAACATAATTATAATGTTTTTAAGGTGATAATATTTAAAATTATAATTATAATTTAATTGATAATTATAAATTTTAGGTTATAATTAATTATTTAAATTATAATAATCTTACTTAATCATTATTTAATTAAAGTTAAAATAATTATTAATTAATATTATGATTATAATATAATTGATTCTCATAAATGGGTCAAGGGCTAGCAGGTAGTCTAAAAAAATATTATTGATCTTCAAATATTTATTGTTATTTTATAATTATTTTAAATTTCAAAATAATAGTAATAAATTAGAGTTATATTTTATATATGTTTTAATCCTAAAATTAAATAATTATATACTAGAATAATCTATATAATTCTAATGCTAATTAAAAAATTAAATCTATTTTAATTAATTTTATATATTTTAGATTCTAGTTTATTTAAATATTATATAATTATAATTGTAACTTGTTTTTCCTTAGAAATATCATATTAAAAATAAGATATTACATTTAGTAGAAGCTGAAGAAACCTTTACAGGAGAAAAATAGGAAGAAAACAAAGACAAAGGAGCTTCCAAAGAAAGGCAATAGCCAACAAAGAAAACCTAGAAATAACTGGACAATGAAATGGAAAGGCAGTCGCCAGAAAACCAAAGAGAGCACGCCAAAGAATGGTGAAAGCAAGAAAGTAGTAGGAAAAAAAATGATCAGGAGGAAAGAGAAAAGCCACAAAGGAAAAGTGGATGATAGCATCATGAATGATTGATCACAGAGAGATTATTAAGGCTGCAAGATAGAACCCACCAAGTGTTCAGTTAGTTCCCATCTATCCGCAATCAAAAGTAAACCTTCCTTTGAAAGTGTATCTACCTCCAAATTGAATTCCCTATAAACATGTGTGAAGGATATATGGACAAAGCTAACCCTCAACCTATCAATCAAAGCTTTAATAGGAATGAGGATGATATTTTCAATATGGTAGAGCCCCTTTATCCATTTGATGATGACTTCAGAATCACTGAAAACTTGTAATTTATCCATCCTTTTGTCCATGGCCATAGTCAACAAAAGTTTCAAAGCCATAATCTCAGCAAAATTATTTGTAACATAGCCCAAACTAGAACTAAAAGAGATATAATGATTTCAATTGTGAAATATTATGCCACCTACCCCACCGAGAGCATAATTACCTTGACAAGCCCCATCAAAGAAACCCCAAGGACGAGATTTATCTATTAACAAAGGAGTTATGGCTCTCAGAATATTCACCTTACAGATAGTCTGAAAGTGAACAAAAATGGATTGAATTTGAGAAGTGCATTAGAAGGAAAGAATCAACTTATTTTGAAAAATTGCAACATTTATGGCTAGCCAAATACCCCAAGCAACTAGAAGAGGTAGACTACTAAATGAATGTAGCGACCTATGATGATACCAATTCTCAAAACAATTCAATAGAGTATTTACAACCCAAAAATTCCTTTGGCCAGTTAATCTTTCCAAATCATACCAAACTTGGATAGTGTAAGGACAATTGATTAAAAGGTGGTCAATAGATTCCAAATCCATCAAGCATAGAGAACAATGTCCCAGACCCTACCAACTTCTTTTTTTGCAACACATCCTAAGTCAAAAATTTGTTTTGTAGTGCAAGCCACATAAAAATTTTGGTCTTATGAGGAGCATGAAGCTTCCAAATACACTTCCACCGCCAACTATCAGCATCATAGTTCCTTAGAGGAAACAATGTCTTGTATCCCAAATTGACATTATACACCCCTTGGGCAGAATTCTTAGACCAAACCAATAGATCTTCTTCATTGTTTATTCTAACATGACTCCACTTAAGCTTGTTAACATAATCACTCCAAATTTCATAATCCATACCAATCAATCCTAACCTACCAGCAGATTTCCACCCTTGTTGCCAAAAATTGGTGGTATTAGGATCAGTAGCCTATGCAAGAGTAGAAATAACTTTCTCAGACAATAGATTTATTAGATCCCCAAGAAGAAGGTAAGCTTCACCACAATTAACCCAAAGATCAACACCCACTCTGACATTTTCACCATTCCCCACCTTCCAAGATAGCTAATTACCAATAATAGGGAAAGAAGAAACAACAGCCTTCTAAACAATAGAGGCATTACAAGAAGTTTTAATTGGACATCAGAACCAATCAATAATAGGTTTAGGAGCAATTTACTTTTGGAAAAATGTTTTATACCACAAACCCCTCATCGAAATGAGTCTCCAAACACTCTTGGCAATGAGAGAAGCTCCAAAATAATGAATATTTTTTAGTCCCCAACCCCCCTCATTCTTTGGCTTAGATATGGAAAGCCAATTTGTAAGTGGAATACTGAATTTGTCCTTTTTTCCTTTCCACATAAATGTGAAACATTTTTTCCTTATAGTTTCCAACACACACTTGGGAATGTGAGCTAAAGAAATCCAAAAAACAAGTATAGCTTCCAAAATAGATTTGATCAAAGTAAGTCTTCCCTCAATGGATAGCCATCTATTGCACCACAAATTTATACAATTTTGTACCTTGTCAATCAACCATAACCAATCATTTTTTCCATAACAATTTTGGTTTCAAGAGAAAGCCTAGGCATTTAAAACTAACTTGTAGATCAAAATGTTGATAGGAAACATAAGAAGAATCCAATTATGAAGGCCCATATAAATTCTGCTAAGAGAGATAGTGGACTTATGTTTGTTGATCACCATATACCCATGGCTACACAAAATAAGTCAAATATCTCGTTAACTTTGATCAGTTCTATTATGGAATCATTGTTGAACAACAAAATATCATCCACAAAAACAAGATGAGTAAGGGTGGTGGTGCCACCTACCAAAATACCACTTATAGAATCATTTTATTTAGCAGCCAACATAGCACGACTTAATCCCTCAGCAACCAAAAGAAAGAGAAGAGGGGATAGAGGGCAGCCCTATCTCAATCCGTGAGTAGGTCTAAAGAACTTTGAGTTAGATCCATTTATGAGAATGGCATAAGAAAAAAAAGAGATAGAGCCCATAATCCAATTAACCAACTGTAAGCAAAAACCAAGATGTATCAGCAATAACTGAATATATAGCTAATTCACTCTATCATATGCCTTTGACAAATCAAGCTTCATAACCACTGCTAGAAATTTCTTCGTTTTTATAGTATGGATACCCTTTTGAGCAACCCCAATAGCCTCATGAATATGTCTCCCATGTAAGAAACCAGATTGTTCGCATGAAATAGAATTTCACAACACATGCTTGATCCTAATAGCAATTACTTTGGAAATAATCTTGTATATGCAATTACAAAGAGAGATAGAATGAAAGTCATCAAAAGAGTCTGGCTTGTCCCTCTTAGAAATCAAGGCAATGAATGTTGAGCTGAAATCCCTAAGTATTTTCCCAAATTTTTGAGAATGTTTGACCTCACGAAGGATATCAAAACCTAGAAAATTAAACAACCCAAGGAAGAATTCAATAGTCCAGCCATCTGGGTCTAGACTTTTGTCTTTATGAAAATTTCCCATAATAGTCCTCAATTCATCCCTCGAAATTTCTTTCATAAGTTCCTCATTAACTGCCTCATCAATAAAGCTCAAAAAATGTGTAGAAATACTATGTCAGCAATATTTTCCCCTATCTGGTTCCTTATACAACTAGTAGTGGAACCAAATAAATGGGGGATATGGGAGATCAAGTTCTATCACAACCACTTTCTAAGATGTTCCGCTCAAGGATAACCCTAGAGATCTCAATGCAAAAGAGAAAGAAATCTTGAAATAGGGTTGTCCTAGGGTCTGAATATGATCTAATGAGGGGTTCACCACCAAGTGTAAACATGGAAAAGACAATGAAATGCAAGGTGTAATACAAAACCCTAATTGAATGCAAACTGACTATAAATGACTTAGAAAGGAAAATGAAATGTAACAAAAAACTATAAAATAGAAAGTGTGCACCTAGGAATCTGTAGAAGACATAATGGAGGTCTGGAATTCTAGAAAATATGATTTTACTATTGACTGAGACTCATTCACCAAGTTGGGTGAATCAGTCCAGTTTCTAGGAAAATGTGTAGGAACATAAATCTACCAAAAGGTGTCCAAATATGCAAAATCCTAAAAATGTACTAGAACTGGGACTCATTCACCAGAAGTGACGAATCAGTCTAGTTGGGATTTTCTAAAGCTTCAAAATTTGATCTTGCTCTTTTTTGTCTGCTTGGTCCTTCTTGATTGATTCTGGATCTGACTCTTCGATTTGCAACCTGTAAGTGATCTCCAATGTTCTCCAAGGCTTAATGGAAACTTTGAAAACTTTGATCACTTGAAAACTTTTCTCCAATCTTGCTCCATAGGAAATCTACAACCTAAACCTATAAATCACACACAAAGGAGAGGGACAAATGTTGTGGAGTTAGTGGATAGAGGTTTTCCGTCAAACCCCTTGTTGGTAATTAAATCTTGAAATGAAAGCAAATATGAATGGAGAATGATGAATGAACAAATAGCAATGTTGCAACTCACCAAACCCTAAAATAAGATGCCACAAATATGCTTGAAATGGTTGTGCACAATGGATGTGGTTCTTGAATCTTGTTTGAATGATGTTGATCTTGCTTGAAACACTTGCTTGAATCATAAACCCTACATCACAATTATTAGCACAATAACAAACATGATAGATAGAATCTTTGACATGATGATTGGCACTTGAATCCTACTCTAAAATGCTTGATAATCTTCCCTTGAAGACTCTTGAATACTCTTGTGAATGCTCAAATGTTCTTGTGAAATCTATTGAATGCTAGGTGTGAATATGAGTGAAAGAACATTGTATTTATACTTGATTATGCAAGAATTCCCAAAATTACAACACTAGAAGCCGACATCAGATCTAGGAGAATAAAACCCCGCTAGAAATTTGAATTAAATTTGATTTTGGGCCACACGGGACTCATTTTCCCAAGGTGGCGAATAAGTCCCATCAGACATAATGTATGGAACCAAAAACCAAAAGTGCTTAGAAATGTGTGAAAACTGGTTCGGGGCCAAAAGATCTAGGTGGGATCCATTCACCCAAGGTGGCGAATGAGTCCCAGATCACCAAATATGGGCCACACAAGCCAGAAACACCTGAATTATGACTAGTTACTGATTGGTGTCGGGATTATCCTCAAAAAGATGTAATAAATGAGGTTTGTGGATGCAAAATAGGGCCAATTAAAGCATAAGAAAGTAGAATTATTAATGACAAGCCTAGAGGAATGTAAAAGTGTGTTACAACACTTTACAACACTCCAAATAAGGAAAGATTAATGTTTATTTTAATTAAAAATAGGTTTACTATGCTTAGTTATTTGATAAAACCTTAGAAAAGTGTAAAAGTGAATTACAACACTTCACAACACTTTAGCAAGGTGCCATTAAAATCCATTAGTCCACAAGGGCCCAAGACTTAATGTGAATGTGCTACTCACATTACAACACTAAATTAAGGCAACATTAAGCCAAAATCACAAGGAGGGCCCAAACAAGCCAAAAAAAGTAGAAGGGTTACTCTTCCAGTGACTCTAGGTAGAAATGTGAGACTCCCATATCAACAATCTCATTGAATGTGTTAGCATTAGTACCATCTTCCTTTGACATTTCCCAAATAGTGTTTTTTTTTACAATAAATGGCAAAATTATGGAAATACTTGGTATTTTCATCACCATTTTCCAACCAAAGAGCCTGACTTTTTAATCCCCATTGAGCCTCTAGATCAACCAAAATATTTTTCTTTTTTTGTTCCAACTCCAACAACTATAATATAGAAGTTGGGTCAAAGGTAGTATGAACATCAAAAGCATAAAACACATCCAATTCCTACTCCACCAATGAAAAAGAACTTTCCTATTCCAAATTTTTTTGTGTGTCTAACTAATAGTAGCAACCTTAACTTTTTAAGGTTTTAGCAAGTTGTAGACTAGCTAATACATTTGAAGATTCATCAAAGAGAGTCAAAACCGTTTTTACCAAGTTAATGAAGTCAGCATCTAAAAGCCAAGAGGGATTAAATTTGAATGGGGAAGTTGACCTTTAGTGTTAGCTTTAGCAACTTGTAGTAAGATGGGGAGATGATCAAAATCACCACCCGAGGCCACCCAAGAATGAATCTTTCCATATTTACGAAAAAGTGAATCATGTACCAAAAATCTATCAAGTCTTTTTGTCACAAGTTTAGCACCAATGCGCATATTTCTCCAAGTAGGAATGATCACAATTGGGGATAGATCAATCAACTTAGAGAGTACCAATTTATGTTGTTCAAAAAAACTAGCCAAAGGGTCAACTCTAGCCAAATCACCCCAAACCTCTTCATTGGAGATAGTGAAATTTAAATATCCTCCCAAAATGAGATTTTCATATTTTAAGAAAGCATTATCAAAAAATCTTTCCCAGAAGGACTTTTTATTTGATGTGGGGCCATATATATTAGCCATAGGAAGTGTAAAGCCCATTTCCATAGAAAGGAGTCTTGTGCCAATGCAATTACAAAAGATAATAGAATCAACCAAATCCATAGTTGAGTTTTTCCAACCAATAAATAAACCCTCGAAAATCCCATTGGAGTTTATTGAAAGAAAATCAAGATGACATCAGGTTTATGGACATCCATTAACCATTTGAGAGCAATCTTTTTGGAGGGGTTGTCAATCCCTCTGGTATTGAAGGACATAATAATCATAATTAAACATTGTTGGGGGCTTGCCCTGCTCTAAGGGCCCCAAATTGTGTCACATGTTCCCCCTGTAAGGTATCTGCCACTTCCCTATGTCTGTGTGTGAAAATATAGTAGATCTTCCCAAGCCCAAGAAGACCCCATCCCCTATCAAAACAAAATCTTTGCCACCAACAACTCAATGCATTCATCCTCATGTCTATGCAACTGTCAAGGATATAAAATATATCTAGGTTGTGTAGGAGGTGCAAACAAAATATTAGTAGCAACTGAAAGTTTAGACTCTATGAAATGTCGTGTCCTCGAAGAGCCCACCAAAAAAAAATTGTAACTTATACAATAATAATTATAATAATAAACATAATCCTAACTTAATACTTAATTATTATTATTAGTTTAAGTTAATAATTTTAATAATTAAAATAATTAATTATAAATTATGAAATGTCATATATGATTTATTAAAAGTTAAAAATTATGAAACATTATAAATAATAAACTCAACTAATAAATAATTAAAATATTAATAATAATAATTAAAATATAAAAATATTAATAATTTTAATTTAAATCTAAATATTAAATAAGTTAAAAATAATTTAAAATTTTAATATTAACTTTTAGCTTTTATATTATAAGACCATAAAAAATCATTTATTTAATTTTTATGACATAATAAAATTTATATTTTAAAATAATTTAAGTTTTAAAGTTAAATTTATAATTTTTATTTTTATAAAATAATAATAATATGATTTTTATACAATAAAAATATTTTAATAATATTTAAAATAAAAATTATATAATATTTTAAATGTAAATTAGTCAAATTTATACATTAAAATAATATATTTAAAACACCATGTAAATTTATTTAGAACTTTTAAAACAAAATCATAGAAAAACAAGTGAATATGATGGTTGTCTAGTGAAAATGCATTCAAAAATTGGAAACAACTTTTATTGCATGCCAGACAAATAAGTTAGTCATACAAAAAGTGGAAACAATTTTTATTGCATGCCAGAAAACTCGGCAAATAAGTTAGTCTAAATGTCATTAGAAATAGTTTTATTATACCTCTGAATAATGATAATCTCTTTGGCAGTTTGCGCCACTACACACATGGCCAATCAGAATGGAAGAAAAACATTTTTTTATTTCTCTAGCATAAAAAATGCTCATATATATATGTTAAAACATTAAAATAGATTTTATGAAAAGAAAATAAAAAATTTGATTGGTTGAAATTAAAACATTTAATGGCTAGTTAAAATTTGTCTCTTCCACTAATTATATCATAGGAACTAATAACACCTACAAATTAACTACAGCATCATAATAAAATAGAACAACCAAAAAAAATATTTTTTTTCCTCTTCTGATGATAGATCACTGAGTGTGATCCGAAACTAGCAATACAATTTCATGAACTCTAGAAAAACTCATACCAACAACCTAAATGTTTACAAATTAACTACGACATCGTAATAAAATAGAACAACCAAAGTATTTATAAACTTTGAGGAGCCATCACACTCTTTATCTCTGAAAATTTATTTTAGTTCTTACCATCTACCTGAGAGTTAGTTAACCATTCTAATACCTGAACACTTTAGATGAAAATTTATTTGTTTTAATGCATAGATATGCTCTTTATTTTTGTAAGCTACTTATCCAGCAGCCTGTGCCAACTATTTGAATGCAGGTGTAACCCTAAGGTGTTGTGTTCAAATCCCAAAAAAAAAACTATTTGCTATTGGGGAGCAGGATCATCCCTACATATATGGGAAGCATTCCCTAGGCTCTAACTACTATTGAAAAAACCCCATCAAACAACTTCTCTTAAAATCCCAATGGCATTCATGCTTGATTCTGAAAAGACAGCTTAGAAATTCTCCTATAAATAAGGTGGTTGGGCATTGTAGTGTATTCTGCAAAGTTATTCTCAGTTAGCAATGGCTTTCAATTCTATGTTAGTTGTACTTATGTTTCTTAGCATTGGCACTGCTAAAGTCTCTCCAGTCCCTGTGCCTTCAGAGGAAAACCTGAAAGATCTTGCTATGGGTGCAGTGGCTTCTTGTCTTGCAGAAGCTCAAGGTGTTTCAGATTATATTGTGAAGCTGAAGGAAGAAGAAAAGGCCACAAGCACAACTTCCAATGCTCTGAGGGAATGTGTCCAAATTTTGGAAGATACAGTGTCTCAGCTGCAAAGTGTAATGGTGAAATTGAAGGAAATGCCTAATTCTCAAATGGAGAAGAATGCATCTGAGATTCAGACATTGATGAAGGAAGCATACAATAATCCTGGAATGTGTATAGATGAATTGGTGACTGCAGTGTTACTTGATCCAGAATGCTGGTTGAAGGCAGATCCATCCCACGTTGTCACCCTTGTTAAGGATAGATCTCAGAACCTCATCAGATCTATGACCAATGCCACTTCTATTGTCTCCCAGCTTTCCCTCAGAGACAATCCTTAGAATATAATTTCTGTAGTTTCTGATTTTTATCATGTGGTTAATAAAATCTGATTTTGTTTTGTTATTGGAATAAAGGTTTGAAGTATTGGAATAGAGGTTTTGAAGTTGGTGGAAATAATGGAAGATTGTAATTATTATTTTTTTCATTGAAAAGAATTTAATTATGATTTTTAAATTTGAGATTTCGTTCTCTTAAATGTGATACAAAATTTTTTTGTTTCATTGTTTCTTAACTACTAGTACTTGCATCTAAAGGAGGTTCAAGGAGTATGCCGATAGAAAACTATATGCATGTTAATATGTTAGAGAGTATGTGTTTGTGCATGGATGCACTACAAATTCTAGTTGCATGTGGTTGGATTAAACAATTAATAATAATACGTGTTAAATAATGGAATGAAATAAAGTTAGACAAATCTAGATTTTCTTAAAAAATTAAATATTATCATACAGATTTAAAGGCATCCAGCAAATTCACCGCCAACAATTCATCGCAGGAAAATTCACAGCCATGTCAATTTCACTTGAAGGAAAATTCACTACTAGCAATTCACGGCCACTGAAAATTAATCGCAAACTTTTAATGTGATGAATTTTCCGCTGCAGTGAATTGTTGTTGTGAATTTTCCTTTCCCGCGGTGAATTGTTGCCGGTGAATTTTCCAATTTTCTGGGTGAATTGCTAACAATTCATCGCATGAAAATTCACAGCCATGTCAAATTCACTTGAAGGAAAATTCACTACTAGCAATTCACGGCCACCGAAAATTAATCGCAAACTTTTAATGTGATGAATTTTCCGCTGCAGTGAATTGTTGTTGTGAATTTTCCTTTCCCACGGTGAATTGTTGGCGGTGAATTTTCCATGTGATGAATTTTCCGCTGCAGTGAATTGTTGTTGTGAATTTTCCTTTCTCGCGGTGAATTGTTGGCGGTGAATTTTCCAATTTTCCGGGTGAATTGCAAGCGGTGAATTTTCCTAGAGCCAGATTTAAAACATAAAACAATGCAAATGAAAAAAGAAAATTGTCTTCAAATTGATAAAAAACCAGTACAAACAGAAATAGAATGTTCCCATCCAGTTGTCAAATCAATATTTTTTTGGCTTTTTTTATGTGATAAGTGAGATTTTGGAGGTTTTTACCATTAAATGGCAGCTGAAACTTGTTTTCCCACCACTCAATAGTGGTTTGTAGGTGTGAGACTTGTTTCAGGCTCAAATCTCACACTATATGTAGCCTATCGGCTAAAAAAGCTAATGAGTTTTAGTCTTAATGCGAATTTAAGAGAAAATGAAGTGATTTTTTGTTATCATTAGTAGGGGAACTAATCTATCAAAATTATTCAAAGATTAATTTTCTGTGAATGGTGTAATCAAAGAATATACCATCTCTAATTTTTATTTTTTTTCTTTATTTATAAATATTTTTGTTTTGATATAAATGTGTACTAGATCTCTTTGTTTTCAATTAAAATGTACAAACATTTTAGAAAGTAAAAATTTAAATGAAAACCTTAAAACTACCAAAGAAACAATATACAATCATATAATTATTCATTAAACAATAGCCGCATAATTCTAATCTTCATATTCATCTCTAACCAAATTTATGATTATTTTACTATTTTATCATTTTAGAAAAAAATATTAAACTAATACATTATAATTAAAAAACCCATTACATTATAAATTTTTGTATTATTTTTTAAACAAACACAACTTAATTTTTAAGATATTTTAAAAAACAGTTTTATTATCTGTTTTTCTATTTATTTTAAATAATTAAAATATTGTAAAATTTGTAATTACTTCAAGTTTTAAGGTAAAAATTAAATATTTATGTAGTGTAAGTTTCTTCATGTTTTAATTTCCTTTAAAATATGGTCCTTGTTGTGGACGGATTCATTTGCCTCTTTAAGCTCATCGAACAAGAGAATCTATGTTTTTATATAATTCTATATCTGAGTTGGGGGAGATTTGACCTGTCTTACATATGTTCTACATATTATAGTCTACAATCTCTTGTAGAAGGAAAATTAACTAAGATCTTAAATTTAATTTAGGTTAATTGAATGAGATGTATAACTATAATAGGTTAATGGTATTTAGTTTTAGGTTTTTTGAAATATAATTTTTATAAAAGATTTAGAATTTAGATATTTTAAAAGTGAAAGTAATTTTTAATTTTTTTTTTTGTATTTTTTTTTAAATTTTGTATAAGATTTGTGTTTCTTTTGGATTGAAATTGTAAGTTTGGATCAATTTTATAGTTACATATATGTTCTCTATTAGATAGTTCTAGTCATATCGATTGTGTTCCTCTCCTTTTTGATTCATTGAATTCCTTGGTGTATGTTCTACTCTAAAGATTGGTAATATTTATGAATATCTTTAGAGACTTGTCAAATCATTAGAAAACAGTTCTCTTATGGCAACCCTTAGAAAATGATTAGCTTTATAATTTTCCAATGATCAAAGATACTAAGCTTTTGTCATTCAAATGCTCCCAAGAAAAGCATGTACATTTTAGTTCCTTTTAGTGTGCCAATTCAAAATATTCCTACAATAAATTCTCTAAGGTGAGGGAGGATATTTAAATATGAGATAATGTGAAATGAATACAATTGAATACCTTCAAATACATATACATAACAATAAACCATGCACGTATGGTTAATCATCTCACAACAACCAAGTAAGTGGGATAAATTTAACTAAATTTAAATTTGAATTTGGAAATTTAGGGGACAAATTCATAGACATGGGATCAATCCTACACCTATGAGAATGACCTAGGATAACAAAATAATGAAATGTATGCAAGGAACAATTGTCTAGGTATAGAAGGTGCAATAAATGTGAGATGTGTAGGAAAGTATGTAGATATGGATGGTATTTAAGGGGAAATGCATGAGAACATGTGTAAATGGGGATAGATGAAGCTACGGAAATAAGCCCAACTTCACACAAGATTGTGGCATTTGTCATTATGTAATTGCATTAATATATTCTCTTATAATTGATGCAAAACTAAATGGGAATTAGTGTGACTATACAAATTTTACCTTTATATTTTTCCCCTACTTTGAGGTGCATGTGAATCCTAGAATGGTCATGATCTCAAAGCATACATGGCACTAACAAGCATGCATGTAAAGTAAATATTTAGACATAAAATAATACCTAGATTCATGCAAAGTAATGGACCCTACTAAATTTTAGCATGTGTGTTCAACTTTGGGCATGCTCCATGACATCCTACAAAATAAAGGGAAAAAATGTAATGAGTAGCTTTTCCATCTCACTAGTGAGCTCTAGGCACAAAATACAAGCTTTCTTAATTATATAAGAAAGTGACAAATGAGACATAAGTAGAGTTGTGAAATTCTATTTGTATAGAAAGTGGTATGGCTTGTTGTTCTGTTGCATATTAGATGATACCATGTTGTGTTGTAAGATTAATCTGGATATAGTTACATGTCTCTATGTTACCTCACTACCTAAAGTTAATCATGGGAATGTTAATCATGATATATTCCACCTAAAATTAGTTGCATCCATAAAATAAAAGGAATTGGAGAGGGGTAAGTGCATGAAATGTAAATGTAGTTTATCTAAGGATAAGCATGTAAAGAATCTAAAATGCTAAACTACATAAGTTGGGCTAGATATGAAACTCTAGGTATAAGGTTTCCCTTGCATGGGTAATATAAAAATGGTAATGTGGCCCCCAAGGGCCAAAAGAAATCATGTAGGTATATAAGGCACTAAGATGGGCATAGGCCCCAATTTGGTTACATGAGCACATGATGGTTGAGGAAAGACAGCAAATCCCTAGTGGTAACATGGGTCTTTGAATATCATATCAAGGTCATTGTGGGAAGACCTAATACCCTTAATGTTCTAGGATATGCACAAGAAAATATTAAGGAGGGAAATATGCTCCCACTCAATACCAATAGACCTAAAGGAATGATATGGCCATGCATGTAGAAATAATATATATGGCAAGCCATGATGTTCCTAATGTGAGGATATGGCTACGAAAGCTCAAATATTATGGGGAAGATATTATGTCCTTAGAGTAAATATATGGCTATGAAAACCCAAATGCTAAAAGGAAGACATGATAAGGTAATGCAAGTGTAATATGTGAGATGGGGAGGCACAATTCCTATAATATAGGTGAAAATGTAAGTAGGGGAGGCATGATGCCCCTAATACTATAAAATCATGATATAACAATGCAAGATTAATGCGTAAGATTTAAAATTAAGGTATAAAAAATTAGGATCATAAAATTTAATCGATTGATTTGAGTATAATCTCATTCATTTATTACAAGTCAACATTAATTGCATCCCTTATGTCATAGCCTTAAGTTATTGCACATCACCAAGATACCTCATTCATATATGTACATCTAGGAATACTATTTTATGTGCATATACACAAGAATTAGCATCAAAAATTATATACATAATTATGGACCTCATAATATACACAACCTAAAGAGTTCCTTGATCACAAGCCTCTATAACTTCCTAATAGCATATTTAATTTCTTCAAGCATCATGCTTTGAATATATGCTCCATAGCTCTACATTACATACTCCTAGCACATGCATCCCCACATTGTGTGCTACAAGCACATGATTTATCTTTGTAACTTCACATTAGACCATACACATATGACATGGAATATTGACATCCACATGTTACACATCCATACACACATAACATCTACTAGTCCTTATAGTAAGAATTGGCTCCATACAGGTTTGACAATTGACGCCATACATATCTAACACATGAAAATACTCCTCACCACATATAATCCACACCATATAGGTTTGACACTTAGCAACATCCTATCCACACATTCAATGTGACCATACTCATTGGGCACTTATCACTATAGATGAAACTATTAGTTTTTATATATTAGCAATGTGCATATTATATAGGGGAGTCAACAAGTGAGATAACATAATCTAATCTGACAATTCAATAATCCAAATATTTATTAATGGGTGATCCCACAATAGTGGTTTACAATTTTTGGCCAAACTAGACATTGAAATTATTATTTTTAACCAAATCTTCACATTCGGGCACCTATAGTGGCTAAACCATGAGGAATTTGAAGATGATGCAAACTAGAGTCTCATCACATGTTGTCTGTAGATTCTAAAAATATTTTTTTCAAATTTTTTGGAATCAGATTGCATTTCTTTTTCGATCTCCCACGAAAACTGGTTTTTTCCAGAAAACAACATTTTCAAAAAGTGACGCACACCGTATAACCCAACTTTTTTTCCATGAAGGATAAAATTCTAATTCTTTCGAATTTAAATTTGTAACTCCGATATCTAGTGCTTCCACTTGGTTAGATAGTTTTTTATTGGATATTTTTTCTTGAATGAAGTTTCGAAGTCAAACCAATTACAATTCAGACATAGCACGACCATATAACACGTAACTTTTTTTCTATATATCGAAATTCAATTTTATTTGTTTTTGCTAGATCAAGCATTTCAATATCTAGTGCACTCATATTTTTCAATTTTTTTTTTTTATAATCTGCTATTTTTCCATATGTGCAAAACAGAGACCTTCATTTTCGATGAAGAACCAATGTTTAATAAAACTAAAAAAACAAATACATAATAAAATCAAAAATATTAAAATTATATTCATTGGATAGCTCATTCTGAGGAATACCTGATTCCAGATGGATTTCTGAAGACTCCTCCATTTTCATCCTCAACCTGAGCTTCGAAGCATAAAAAATTAGACTTTTTTTGTGTCTCGGGAGGGGGATGAGGGGCAAGGGGGTTTCGAACGAACCCCTAGGGGTTCGGCCGAACCCCTTCAAGGGGGTTCGACCAAACCCCTTTGCTATGCATTTGGGGTTTTTTTTTTGCGGCAAAAATTCAAAAGGGTTCGCTCGAACCAGTAGGTTCGTACGAACCCCCAATTTAATCACTTTTTTTGCTTTGGGGTCATTTTTTGTGAGTTTTCCTTCCTCACTTGAATTGTAAACCACTATTGTGGTTTCACCCTAATAATACAGATTTTGATTATGGGTGCTAGTCCAAGTATTCGTATGAGGAGAAAGAATAAGAAGAACATGGAGATCCCTTCTCATGAGTTGGTTGAGGTTGTTGATATGCATGAGCATATAATTGCTTGTGATTTGGAAGCAGCCAAGATCTTGAAGAACTTACAGTAACTTCCTCTGGTGTTTTATGTTGTTTTTTGTTGTCTGCTAATTTTTTGTTGATGATTGGTTGCTTATTTTGTCTTGTTTTATCTTAATTTCAACCGTTGATTCTTTTGGGTTGCTTGTTTTACCTTGTTATATATTTTTAGCAGTTGTTCTCTTGTAAAGGATTTCAAGTCCCTTCAAACACTGTTTTTCCTATAATCAAATTATCATAGGTGATCTAGTTACCCTTGACACTATACCCTCAACCCTCAACCTAATACCTTATACCCTCAACCATAAACCCATACCCTCAACTATAACCCCTACACTCTCAACCTTATACCCTCCACCATAAACCCTATACTCTTGACCCTATACCCATTACCCTAAACCCTATACCCTATATACTCAACCCTATACCATAAAGCCTAAACATTATCCATCAAACCTAGGCCCTAAAGCCTATATGTTAAACCCTCAACCCTACACTCCCTAAACCATAAAATATATACCCTCAACCCTAAACCTTACACCCTCAATCCTAAAATCTATACCTTAATTGAAAAAGCAAGAGGTAACAACCTAGAGAGGGAGAGAGAGAGAGAGAGAGAGAGAGAGAGAGAGAAGAGATGAGGAGAGAAGAATAGAGAGAGAAGGGTAAGGAAGGAGGGAGAAATAGAGAGAGAGACCTAAAGAGGGGGGAGAGAGAGAGAGAGAGAGAGAGAATAGTGGGATGGAGAGTGTTTTGTAAAAAAATTGATCCTCTAGTTTAAGTAGGTGTGTGCAGTGTGATTTATAAACCTAAAAAGTGAAAAACAACATAAATTCAAAGGGGAAACACACACAACACCACCTCAAGATTAGTCTAATTTGAACTTAAACAAAGAAAGATGGAACAAAAAATATACCTTGTCTAAGTTGATCTTCTTGGTTGGCCCTTTGATGCAAATTTGATGTGTGCTCCTTGATGAAATGATATGTGAAGTGATCTAGATTTGATGATGAATGCAATCAAAGATTTGGGTATTTTGATAGATGAATGAAAAATGGAAGCTGCAAGAATGCAAGTGCTTGAGAGTTCTAGAGCTTGAATTGTGAATGCATGTTATGAGTGAATGAGAGAAAATCTTCCATTTTAAGGGAAAAATCTCTAGAGATTTCAATGGCCAGGATTTTGCCAACATGGGCAAGATGAAGGGCTATAGTGAGTTGAGGACTCACAAGCCCTCACATCTTTCCATGTGGAAAAGGAGGTGTCAAAAGGATAGATGATGTGGAGAGAGGGCATGTTAGGTGGAGGTACTTGCAAGTACCTTGGGATTAGGGGAAGATTTCCTCAAAAATAAAGTTTTTGTCCCCATGTGGAAGGATGGTGACAAGTGAGGAATTTTGTAATTCCTCACTAATCATCATGGGGAAGAGAGAAGTTGTTCGGATAATAAATGTGAATTTTAAATTCACATGATTGGAAGTACCTTGAAGATAAGACAAGGTCCTCATAAAGGAAGTCCTTGTCCCATGTGACTGATGTGACATGTGAGAGAATTTAGAATTTCCCAACAACCTTCATGGGGAATAGGGTAGCATTGAATGAATAAATGTGAATTTTTAATTCACATGGGGAAGAGGTCAAGGTCAAATAAAGAAATACTTATGAAAGGTTGACTTGTAGGACATACCAAAGATGGAAAGAGGATTAGATTAAGGTTGTGCAAATAGGTGATTAAGAAGACTAATGAAGGATTAGAGACAAGTGGCCAAATATGGAGGATGTGACATTAATCTTGATTAAGGGTGTGCACATCCTAATCATGGATTAATTAAACTAATCCATATTAGAAAAAATTATGGAGGATGTGAAAAGGGGAAAGAAAAGGAAGAATTTAAAATTGATTTAAATTCAAAAAGCTAAATGACTAAATTAAATAAATTGATATATTTATTTAATTTAGAGAGGAAAGGATGAAAGGTACAGTATTTAATTATTAAATTAAATACTTTAGAAACCTTAGGGAAAAGGTGAAATATTAATTAAATAAATGATTTAATTAATATCAATGAAATAGATGAATAAAGGAGACGGGTTTGACCATATGGGAGTGGTCAAATTTGGATGCCTACACTAGGATTAGCTAATTTTTACTTATAAAACATTAGAATTTAGATTGGAAAGGGTATGAGATTAACTTGCAACCTACAAGGTGAGTCAATCAACCTTAGATCTAAATTATTTTGGAGGTTTGGAATGGATTTTTGTATGAAATGTAATGATGCAACTAGTTTACCATGAAAATGCAACATTTTAAGATGAATACAAACAAACTAGAAACACGCAGGAAAATTTGATGACCAAAAAATCAAAAGGCAGACACAAAGATACCTAACCTATAAATTTGAGCTTGATTTTTATGGACAAGGGAACCTAGGATTCCCTATTCCAAAGACTTGAAATTGAAATCTATTTTCACAGTCCTTGAGTCCTTGATCAGAGGCTTCTTCTTTTTGAATCTTGCTATTGAATCTTCATTGATTCCTAAGATAATTGAGTTTTCATATCTTGTCAAGTGGTAGGGTTTAAATGCAACAATGAAAAAATGGTCTTCCATCTTTCTCCAATCTTTTGCAGATTTGTAACCTACACATTTAGAGAAAGAGGAAGGGTTGTGCCATATAGTGGTTTGCCTCAATCAAACCCTATGTTAGTATTTCTATGTCCATAATAGTAAAATTGATGAAAGAGAGTTTATCTTTTTGAGGGATGGAGGCTAAATGATAAATGAATGATGAATGAACAATTGGATGCAACTCACCACTCAAATATTATTTCCTTGAAAAACTGAAGTCATGCACATCTCCTCAAGTCATGGTTGCAATTTGTCTTGAAGATCTACAAGTGTTATTCCTCATAAACAAAATGTACACATAAACATGAACAAAATCATATAAAAATTGGCATGATGCTTTGATGATGAAATGTTGCAATAATCTTGCTCTTGACTGCTCTTGACTTGATAATAATTGCTTGATAATGCTCTTTCTTCCAAAATGTTCTCCCTTATTTTTCAATTGATGAAATGACTAGGTATTTATATGCAATTAATTTAATTTCCCATAAATTAAATCTTGATAGCTGACATTTAACACTTGAAATTCAAATAATAAATTTCCAATCCCAACACATTGAAATTTGGGACCAAATTAAGAGGACAAGGGCACCTAGGGCACCCCTGTCCAGACCCACTTTTTTGGGTTCTAAAAATCCAGGGGCAAAATATTAAATGCATAATTTGGTTTCACATACATTTGATTCTTTTATAAATCATTAGATGGGCCATCGAATGCATAATTTAGGAAATTAGGAACACAATTAGGCCCATGGGCATAGGAGGGAGCAAAATCTAGTGTGAAATTGTCATAAGTGACAATTTACGATGCTACAAATAGAGGGAAGGATCAATAGAGAGTGGGAGAGAGATAATATGAGGGAGATAAATATTCAAAGCAAAATATAATGTGATTACGTTATAATGTGCTCTTATTATGTTTTGCTTTGGAAATTTCTAAGCCTTTGGCTTGGATTTTCCTTGGGCTTCCAACCCAAAGGTTTGGAATGATTTTTCAACAACCAAAGACATTTTTTCTAAATAGTAGAAAATTTGGCATAATCTCAAGCATGCTCCTCATCAAGTTTGCACGTGTTTCAATGTCAAGTCAAAAAAATACCACAATAATGTTAAGCTCTCTTAGCTATCTAACCATGTAATTTTTTTCATGTTTTGAGTATGTTAACGTTTTCATCTTTAATTTCTTTTGTTAGTGTATCCATTTTTGTCAAAAACTAATGTGTGGTATTTTTTACTATATTTTTGAATCATTTATTGAAATTTCAAATAAATTATATTTTTGGAAACTAGACTCCATTGTACACAATCAAAAAAATTGATTTTCATCAGTTTTCAAAAAATTTAGGGGGAACACACTCAATTTTCTATTTTTTAGGATGTTTCCACTTTGAGAATTAGTAATTAGAATCATATATTCATTAAAAATTTAGCAAAAAATTGGGCATAAACTACATGATGTTAACTAATATCTCACCAAAGCGATTTTTGAAATACTAAAAAAAGGTTTAACATATTAGGGGGGCACATCAAACACTATGTTATATTTTTTTTGAAAAAATAGGACCATTTTGTGTGGCCCCCTTTTTAAACCCCTTAATCTCTACCATTTTAAAAAAAAAAAAAAGAGGTAGTTTAGAAAGTACATTTGGAAGCATTATAACTCTTGTTTTTGTTGCATATTCAAATTTTGAGTGTAATTATCTTCAATTTATCATCCAAGGTCATTATTTCCTGATTTTAAGAAAAAGTGGCCAATTAAGACCCCTTTTTGGTCCCCCGTCTTTTTGCACTTACCCAGGTTTCAAACAAGGAGACATCCTTACTATTCATTTTGATGGCTTGAGGTTTGGGTAGACTATTAAAGCATCATAAAATGAGAGGGCTTATTCAAGGTTAGTCCTCAACTATAAATCTTAGTTCACAAACTCATTTGTAATTTGTTAATGATATTTCCTTGATGGGTATGGCTAAAATTGATGAAGCAATTAGCTTTATGAGGGTTTTTGGCATCTACTTATCTGCTTCAAGCCATCAAATCAATAAGAAAAAATCATGTATTTTCTTCTTCAATATTCTTGATTCTATTCAATGCAGAATTACAAATATTCTTCACTTCTAGATTGGCAGTTTGTTGGTGGATTATTTGGGAATTCCCTTCTCTACTAGTAATATTAGAAAAGAACATTAGAAGAAAAAAATTAGATAAATTTGCATGAGAGTGAGCCATTGGACCCTCTGATGGTTATCCTTTGCTGATAGAATGATTCTTCTAAAATTTATTTTGCATTTTTTTGCTATCTTTAGATTTTTTATATTAGCTACTATTAAGAAATTTCTCAAAGAGTTTGATATTTTTATGACAAATTTCTATGGGAAAGAAATCTAAATTCTCAATAATGGAATATTATGAGTTGGGACCTATTTTCCAAATCTAAGAGAACAAACAATCTTGTTCTTTATCATTATAAGCTTAATTGCTAAATCTTAGCGACCAAATTATTTTGAAGATGATGTAAGCATCCAAAACAACCTCAAGCCAAGATTCTCAATTTCAAATATTTAGGAGAGGTGGCAAATAAAAATGTTTTACATATGAAGTTATGTGGAAAAAGTTTGATGATCTAGAACACTTTGAAAAAGGGGGCTTCACTTATTAAGCAGCATCTATTATAAATCATTAATAAAAATAAGAATGCTCTATTTTGGAATGCTTCTTAGAATAATGATCCTCCCATTATCTCTTTTTTTCCTCATCTTATATATATTCACGATATCTTCTTGGCAATAGGGTTACCCAAGGTGGTTGACTTTAAGTATAGTCACTTTTTGAGAAGGTTTTTTTCCATGGTTTAAAGGATCCTAAAATCTAGCATAAAGGAGGTTTTGTGGAAGATAAAAGAAGTCACCATTTCAATTTTGGTTGATAGATAAGTAGCCTTTTGGAATATCAAGGCGTTCTTGCCTGTGCCCACAATCCTAAACATGAGTATTAAGTTGGGCTTGGTTACCATGCTTTTGAGTTACAAAGAAGAAGATATATTGAGTTCCCTAAATGGGAAAGAATTTAAAATAAATTTGATTGACCTAAATGTAATTTATTTTTATGGTTGTTGAGTCAAAATAATGGGAAAGAATTTAAGACAAATTTGATTGACCTAAATATAATTTGTTTTTATGATTTTTGAGTCAAAATAAATGCCTCGCTTGAGAAAATATTTATTGATATGTTGGAAAAGTGAAACCCTAGGGCTTAATTAGGATTTTTCACCTTTCCAAGCATAACATTACAATTCAGATTGGACAAGGGCATGAAATTAATTTATAATCTAAAAGGTGAGTCAATCATCCCTTGTGGTATTGAATTGGTCCTTTCTAGAATGCTTTTTTGATGAAATGCAATGATGCAACTAGTTAACTATGAAAATGCAATGTTTTATCATGAATTATGGCAAACAAGAAACTAACAGACAATTCCGGGTTCCAAAAAAGCAAAAGGTGGACATAGAGGTACTTGACCTATAAATTTGAGCTTGATTTTTTTGGACAAGGCCATCTAGGGTGCCCTTGTTTGAGTTGAATTTTATTAGATCTAAGAAAGCGGTCCTATAACTCCCTATCTATGGCTTTTCCCTTTTAGATCTTCATCTATTACTAAGATAATTATTTTTTTGTATCTTGTCAAGTTGTAGGGTTTAAATGCATCAGTGAACAAATTATCTTCAATCTTCCTCCAATTTTCTTCAAATTTGTAACCTACACATTCAAAGAGAGAGGAAGTGTTGTGCCATACAGGGGCTTGCCTTGGTTAAACCCTGTGTTGGTATTTCTAGCTCTACAATGGAAAATTTGATGAAAGAGATCTTATCCTTTTGAGGGATAGAGGCTAAATGATAATAGAGTAATGAATCAACAATTGGATGTAACTCACTACTCAAATCTAATTTTATTGAAGGATTGAAGGCACACACATCTCCTCAAGGCTTGATTGCAATTCATCTTGACTTGCTTTGAAGACCTACAAGTGTTATTCCTCACAAACAAAATGTATGCATAAACATAGAAAAACTCACATAAAACTTGACATGATGCTTTGGCAATGAAATGTTGCAATAATCTTGCTCTTGACTACTCTTGACTTGATCTTGAAGTATAATAATTGCTGAAAAGTGCTTGATCATCAAATTATTTCTAGTTGTTCTTCAAATTATGAAATGATTAGGTATTTATATGCAATTAATCTATTTTTTCATAAATTAAACCCTAGTGGCCGATATTTAGAATTTAAAATTCAAATAACAAATTTCCAACCCCGACATATTAAAATTTGGGGCCAAACTAGGAGGACCCACCAAGGACGCCCTTGTCTAGGCCCTATTTTTTGGGATGTTAAGTATCGAGAGAAAAATATTAAATGTATACTTTGATTTTATACATTTGATTCCTTGATAAATGATTAAATGGGCCATGGAATGCATAATTTAGGAAATTAGGAACATAATTAGCTCCAAGCACATAGGAGGGAGAAAAATTTAGTGTGAAATTCGTTGAATGCACAAGAAAACTAAGAGGGGGGTGAATCAATTGTACATTAAAACCTCAAAACCTCATTAACATTCAGATCTACATTAATCCTAAAACCATTTACAACCATTAAACCCTTATAATGCATTAGAAGAACATAAACATGAGAAACAGCAATGCAAACACATCCAAACACATGAGAACAACATATTTACGTAGAAAACCCAAGAAGGTAAAAACCATAGTGAGGATTAGCTCACAATATAAAGTAATTGCAACACTAAATACAATAGGCTCACTGCTTAGAAGAAATGAAGGGCTCATTGCCAGAATAGAAAGAAGAAGAAAGAAGATTGTTACAATGAGAAATCCATCTCAGAGCAACAAAAGAGTTCCACCACTACTTCACCAGAACATTCGCACTCTCTCTATAGAATGTAGACACCTTCTACTCACTACTTCTAGAAATCTTAGTTGTTAAGGCTCACACTACACTTCACACTTTCGCACTTCACATCATAATTTTCATCACACACACTTCATACTCACATCCTCCATCAACTCAACACACACATATACCTATCACAACCTTGTAAACAATTCACAAGATCATCTATGCACCTCAAATGTGCAAATTCAAATTAGGTCGGCACCAAAACATTTCCGTAGTGGAGAGGAATGAAAGAAAAACTCAACACACCTTAATTCAAACCTAAACCCACTCATATATGCTACGCCACATTTCCACAAACACCAAAGCATATCCGTAATTAGTGCAAACACCCAAAGTTGGTTGAACCCATGTAAACACAATTAAATTTTTAGTACACACTTTACCAAATCCAAAGACGATTTGCATACCACACACAACACTTAAACACAATCTAGAATATTCCATTAACACCCTGAAATCCAAAAAATTCCTTTGCAATAACTTTCACTTGAAGAACACATTCATCTTGTACACCTAGATAACCTTTCACATACTGTAACACATTAATTTCCAACCTTATAGAGCACCAAAATTTGAACAACTTGGAATGGAGATACATATGAGCACTATAAGCGCACTCTAAGATCCACAAAACCATAAATCACACTATGAAGAAATGTGGAGCAAAACCATTTCTCCTAGACAACACTACTTTCACAATTCACACACTAATGAACATAATTTTATATGCACAATGATCTAGAACCTAAAATTCTAGATATAGCACCTCTGCTCGACATATTTGAACCATATAAGCATATATTCAATATAAAAGAAATGCGGAGAAAAAAACTGAACACTACTCTACTACATTGAACACTCTTTACCACATTGTTTCCTCTTGTATTCAAATTTTCTCAAAAGCACTTGGAAACCAAGCACCAAAAGCATCATCTCATCATCTACAACACCTTCTTATCACAACCAAACCAACTGCAATACAACAACTCAACCACACACATGCTTATCAAGGCAACACTAGAGGTTGACATCAGTGCGACTACTAATGAAAACATAATGCAACAAATCAAAGCATCTCCATAGGTTGATATCAATGCAACATCAAAGATTTGTTAACATAAATGACAACACAAACTACACAGACTTCCAACAAAATTGTCATAGATGACAATTTATGATGCTACATTTAGTTTCCACTTTATTGAGAGTATGAACTTACACTCAAACTCACACTAAAGTAGAAATATGTCAAGAGGGGTCCAAATATCCAAATGTTGAAGAGATAGGATGGCAATGGATCTAGGGAGAGTGCACAAGCCCCCAAGATTCAAGATCCCATGGAAAACCAACATAAGGAAAAAGGGAACACGCATGTATGAAATAACAACGCAAAACATAAATGACAAAAACAAAACATAATGCATAACACCATGTAAATACAACAAGAGGGTATAACAATCATAGACTAGCAAGATACACAGAAATCTTACTAGGATCCATACCCAAGACATCCATGACTCACGGGCTAACAAAGTCTAATATTTTCTAGGTGAATCATGAACCAAAAGTATCACACACTAGTGAAGTTTGATATTCACTAGGTGAGCCTTTAAAAAGAGTAGCAAAATGTGAAACACACAAGGGCTAGTGAGGACCATTTTTCACTAGGTTTGTACCCATGTCAACGATACCAAGAGTTATAGTCCCAATAACTCTGATAAGGTGCTACACAAATCAAAATTCTAAGACAACACATCACTGAGTCCAACATGTATGAACAAAGTGAAGCACATAATGGAATGTATGCCTCCACCTTAAAGTAATTGCTAAACACCATGTTGTGATCAATTGCTTTAAGGTAGAAAAATGGTAAATGCAATATGATAAGGTCATGAAAGCCTATTTAGAAATCCCTATGCCAATTATATGTTTCCAAATAAAGCTAGCTCATAATGAGGGGGTTCCCCCAATGCAATGAAAAAAACAAGATAAATATGATCACATAAGGGATCCACGGATTTGGGATCAATATACATCTTTGCTACAATAATATAAGTGATCTTGGAATTGACAGATCATTCCCCCAAATACTCATGGAACTACGAACACAACTAAATAATGACACACAGAGATAAAAATAAAAACTTCTGGATAACCATGGAAGAGACCTAAATGTCTCAATGCCTTTCATCATCCCCAAGAATAGAGATACAAATAATGTTTATGACATAGAGATGAATAGAGATACAAATAAATGAATGTCACGATAGATTTGTTTCCTTTTTATCCTTGTGCTAATGGAGCAACAATGGTCATCCAAAGAAAACTCACAAACATAAAGACACATCAAGCAACACAATAAGAGAGATCACATCACGTACAAGCAAACACAAATAACACATAAAGCAAACACAAAGGGTATTGCACATGCAAACCAATCTAAAGAAAATTATCTACATCCCAATCTTGCTCATCATATATGGAAGGTCAAAAAATAGCCAAAGCAACTACAACAAGTGCAATACAAGGAGCATCACTAGGTTCAACATGTGGTGAATCACTCTCACCAGGAGGATCATCATGGTTTCCCCTGTGTGTGTGTGAAATGTGGAAATTATTAGTAAATCAACACAAACCTTAATGAAATAAATTATATCAAAGATTTGAAATAAGTAAACTACTCTATTTTGCAGCTAAACAAATATTTTAAGAACATCTCATTGTCCTCTATTCCCAAGGATTTATTAAACCATTTGGCCCTTAGATTTCTTTGTGCACTATGGTTGTTAAAATGACAACTTAGAAAATGAGATAATATTCAACATGCAAGCCAACTAAGTTCCTACATGAAACTATACGATGGAAAGGGTAATGGATACTATGATGAATTGATGATGGTGCTAGATTATTTGAGGTAGATACTATGGTATTGAACTAGGATGATTCTATATATGCTCAAATGTTAACTATGAATATGCTAATCTAAAATGCAACTATGATGCAAAGGATAACATAAAATGCAACTATGAAGCAAATTGTGATTCTAAGATCTAACTATGATGCAAAACATGATATGAAATGTAACTATAAGACTCCAAAATGCTCAAATGTTCAATCGATATTCCTGCATGATTACTTTACTCAAATGTGGATGCAAAATACAATGGCAAAGGGTTGTATTTATAGGCTTTTCCAAGCATCTTGTGAGGTGGTAACGATCGAAGGTCCAAATTCAAACAAGAGGGATGAATGGTGGAGATGAAGAGAATCAAGGTGGTGTCCCCTTGACCAAGGACAACATTCCAAATGGATGGAGGAATCTCTTGACCAAAGGCAACATGCCAAATGGATGGAAGACCAAAGTGTGGGAAGAAAAGACCATGTGTTTGAAAATTGGTTGAAGAAGTGTGTGAGGAATAAGCCATGTGTTTGAAAATAATTCTAATTTAAAAATTAGAATTATTTAATTTCATGTGACCTTGGTGAGGTGGCATAAAAATTTGTAGACATGTGCTTGAATTCCTAATCGAGATTAGTGAAACTTAATTAAATAAAATAAACTTATGAAATTTGTTTATTTAATTAAATTAGAAGAATATGATTTTAGATTTGAAAAATTAAAGAATGTGAACAATATAAATAAATTGAGAATTTATTTATACGTAGTTGAATATTAATTAAATAACTAGTATTTAATTAATTAAATGTCATGACCGATTTTAGTTGTATACATTTTTCCCCTCTTTGAAGTAATGTGTTTACACATTGCTTTAAAGAAAAATTTGATATCGATGCCGAGAAAAAAAAAATTGATGCACCAAACGTTGATTTGAGGTGATAATGGATATATGCCCCCTCGGGAGATAAATCGATGAATTTTGGAAATTTTATGATTTTTTGAAAATTTTGAAAATTTTGAAAATTTTGATGATTTTTCGATGACTTGATAATGATCTCAAAATTTTATGCTTCGAAAATGATTTATCTCCTGAAAAATTATGTAGAAGCCAGCAAGTGATAATCTGATTAATTAAGGCCCCTTTGAAAAATAAAAATAAAATAACCCCGTAAAATGCCACTTAATTAACCTTTAAAAGGTTAAAAAGTTGATTAGAAAGGTCATTTGTGCATTTTGCAATTTGAGAACTTTGTGAGTGAGAGTGATTAAGCAAACTTGGAGTAGAATGGTGATCCCTTACCACATGCACCGGTTCGAGCAAGTCAGGCGGCACCTAGCAGCGTATGGACCTCCAGTGAGTACCCCAAAAACTACCTCATATTTCGTGCATTTTGTTTTCCCTCCCTTTTTCATTGGAAATCGGATTTTGAACTGTTTTAATTGTTTTAGCTCATAGATAATTTGTTATAGCGCATAGGTTAGATTAGCGCTTAGGGTGTTTGAAGTAGCACATAGGATAGATGATTTAGCGCATAGGACAAAGTAGCGCATAGATGGCCCGAAGTGGTGCATTCATGAATTTTTTTAGCTAAACAAATCTTTTAAGAACATCCCATTGTCCTCTATTCCCAAGGATTTATTAAACCATTTGGCCCTCAAATTTCTATGTGCACAATGGTTGTTAAAATGACAACTTAGGAAATGAGATAATATTCAACATGCAAGCCAATTAAGTTCCTACATGAAACTATACAATGGAAAGGATAATGGATACTATGATGAATGGATGATGGTGTTAGATTATACAATGTAAATGCTATGATATGAAACTACCTAGATGATTCTACATATGCTCAAATGCTAACTATGAATATGCTAATCTAAAATGCAACTATGATGCAAAGTGGGATATAAAATGCAACTATGAAGCAAAGTATTATTCTAAGATTTAACTATGATGCAAAACATGATATGAAATGTAACTATAAGACTCCAAAATGCTCCAATGCTCAAACGATATTCCTACATAATAACTCTATTCAAAAGTGGATGCAAAATACAATGGCAAAGGGTTGTATTTATAGGCTTTTCCAAGCATCTTGTGAGGTGGCAACGATCGACAGTCCAGATTCAAACAAGAGGGATGAATGGTGGAGTTGAAGAGAATCAAGGTGTCCCCTTGACCAAGGACAACATGCCAAATGGATAGAGGAATATCTTGACCAAAGGCAACATGCCAAATGGATGGAAGACCAGAGTGTGGGAAAAAAAGACCATGTGTTTGAAAATTGGTTGAAGAAGTGTGTGAGAAATAAGCCATGTGTTTGAAAATAATTCTAATTTAAAAATTAGAATTATTTAATTTCATGCGACTTTGGTGAGGTGGCATAAAAAGTTGTAGACATGTGCTTGAATTCCTAATCTGGGATTAGTGAAACTTAATTAAATAAAACACGCTTATGAAATTTGTCTATTTAATTAAATTAGAAGAATATGGTTTTTAGATTTGAAGAATTAAAGAATATGAGCAATATAAATAAATTGAGAATTTATTTATATGTAGTTGAATATTAATTAAATAACTAGTATTTAATTAATTAAATGTCATGACAAATTTTAGGTGTATACATTTTTCCCCTCTTTGAAGTAATGTGTTTACACGTTGCTTCAAAGAAAAATTTGATACCGATGCCGAAAAAAAAATCGATGCCCCAGACATTGATTTTGAGGTGATGATGGATATATGCCCCCTCGGGAGATAAATCGGTGAATTTTGGAATTTTTGTGATTTTTTGAATTTTTTGAAAATTTTGATGATTTTTCAATGATTTGATAATGATCTCAAAATTTTATGCTTCGAAAATGATTTATCTCCCGAAAAATGATGTAGAAGCCAGTAGGTGATAATCTGATTAATTAAGGCCCCTTTGAAAAATAAAAATAAAACAACCCCATAAAATGCCACTTAATTAACCTTTAAAAGGTTAAAAAGTTGATTAGAAAGGTCATTTGTGCATTTTGCAATTTGAGAACTTTGTGAGTGAGAGTGATTGAGCAAACTTGGAGCAGAATGGTGATCCCTTAACCACACGCACTGGTTCAAGCGAGTCAAGTGGCACAATCGCCCAGCAGCGTATGAACCTTTAATGAGTACCCTAAAAACTGCCTTGTATTTCGTGCATTTTGTTTTCCCTCCCTCTTTCATTGGAAATCAGATTTTGAACTATTTTGGTGCATTAGGAGATAGAAATAGCACATAGATAATTTGTTATAGCACATAGGTTAGATTAGCATTTAGGGTGTCCAAAGTAGTGGCATAGGATAGATGATTTAGTGCATAGATAGCCCAAAGTGGTGCATTCATGAATTTTTTTAGTGCATAGAGTAGTCTAGCGCATAGGGAAATCAGATTAGCACATAGAGTAAATACAATAGCACATCGGGTAGTTTGGTGCATCGAGACTCTGTTCTAGCGCATTGGTGAAATGCTTTGGCGCATAGAGTAATATGGCACATTGAAGGTCTGTTTTAGCGCATTGATGAATTTCTCTAGCACATTGGGTTTTTTATCACATTTGTGAAGTTTGATGATTTTCTTG